>JAOEHX010049142.1:10380-23777 GCA_025448015.1 Bolborhynchus lineola | reverse complement strand
CCCTATAGGCCCCCTTCAGATACTGGAAGGCTGCTCTGAGGTCTCCACACAGCCTTCTCTTCTCCAGGCTGAAGAGCTCCAACTTTCTCAGCCTGTCTTCATACAGGAGGTGCTCCCTGATCATCCCCATGGCCCTCCTCTGGACTTGTTCCAACACTTCCATGTCATTTTATGTTGAGGACACCAGAACTGCACACAATACTACAAGTGAGGTCTCATGAGAATAGAGTAGAGGGGCAGGATCACCTCCCTCGACCTGCTGGTCACACTTCTTTTGAGGCAGCCCAGGATATGGTTGGCTTTCTGGGCTGTAAGCACACACTGCCGGCTCATGTTAAGTTTCGCTTCAAAATAAAAAGAATGATCCTTCTGCAAGTTGGTCTAATGGTGTGTGGGCTAAGGAAGCCCAATTACTGATGCTCTTTAATGGCCCTCTCGTAAAACATAGCTAGCTTACAGAATCTTAAACAATACCTTGTGAAAAGATAATCATGCCAGGAGCCATGTATATTCCCACAGGCCTAGGCCGCAGCGTGTGGCTGTTGCAACTGCATGTCCAACCTTTGACAGTCCCTGGGGGAACATGGGAGAATTCATATATCTGTCTGGCAAATGCTGTTTCCTAAAAATGAGAAAAGCAGCCTTTTCTTGCCCACCATCACCAAAAATTATACTCCTGCCTCTTTATTTGTCAGCACTAATAATGACAATGTTGTGGCTCTTGGAAAAGCAGCAAAGATGAGGAAAGATACACCAGTAGTGTGCTGCAGATAGCTGCTGAACTACCTCTAGTCCTTGTTAGTCAAATTTATGTGATCTTAATGTCAGTGCCTAATCTGACAGCAAGGAATTGTGTCACATGCAGCAAAAATAAGGGAAAATTGTTGTGGCATCACAGTTATTAGGATAATACTAGCAGGAAGAAAAGAACTAAATGAAATTAAAAATTGTAACATCTAACAAGTGGTTCATGGCAATAATTATTTCAGGCCAGTACCTGAATTTGCCTCTTCCTGTCTGAGGCTGTTAATTACACAAGTCAATCTGTTCATCTGAGTGAGATGATTTTCATGAAGTCTGTCTTCTTAATGGGAGTGGGTGCCTTACAAATCACAGATGAGACAAAAGGATTCCAATACACTACAGAGCAAGGCTGAAAACAGGAGGTAACCACCCAGCTTTTATCCACTAAGTACCTCCTGTTTCCTGTACTGTGGACTAGGAAGCAATACTGCTTTATGTTTAAAATTTAAAAAAAAAGAAAGGAGAAAAGCAGCAACCAAAGGACAGGGAGTTGCTATAAACACAAGAAACTCCATACTTCTAAAGGCAAACTTGCCCTGTTTTCATATAAAAGGGCAAGTCTCTGTTTACTTCATCTACCTCACAAGTGCTAACCTTTGTTCTTCTAAACAGGATCAAGCCAGTACGAATTCTACCCTGAGAATAACATAGCTGAGCATTAGATGCTTTACACACACACCAAAATATGTGGCAATAAATGAGGCTGAAATAGCAAGATTGAGTCTTAAACTAGATTTCATTTTGATGTGGTTTAAGTGAAGATGCATTTATGAAGGAAGTCATAAAGCTGGATGACACCCAATATTGCCCCTCCTGCAGCAGCCTGTGAATAAGAGACATCCTAAATTTGAGGTGGACTTGACGTATTCTGAGTGGTTGGGGTTGGTTTGTGGGTTTTTTGTAGGGCTTTTATGTTTGGTTTGTTTTTGGTTGTTTTTTTTTTAATAAAGATGTTATACTCTTTTCTTCTGTAATCTTGTGTAAACAATATTTAACCAATTAACATGCAGCATTGGGGCATTCACAAGGCCCTGTAGCAAATTATTTAACAAGTTACATGTTTAGTATTGCATGCTTTGGCTAGTTTTGAAAGGTCCAATTGAGCATTTCATTTGATGCCTCCTAGGTTCATCTAATGAAAGGCAGACAAAAAGTAGGCCTTGCTAATTTCTATGGCACTTGCAGAACTGTAGAAGTCAATTATAGCCCCTCTTCCTGTGTAACTTCTACGCATACTTCTTCCCATTGATCCTTTTATGCTGAGTTAAAAAGTCTTAGCCTATTTAGTCTTTGCTCACACAGACATGTACCACAGTTTTGGCTACCCATGCCATACTTGTCTATACTTTCTTCCCTCAACATGTTGACACTTGAAGATCAGAACTGTATGCAGTGCTCATTCTATAGAAGCATCATTTATCAGCACCAGTTTTGTCTGCCATTTTCTCAGTCTTCCCGTTTTGTTCAAGCAGGTGAGGAGAGTTCAAGTGTTTTAAATGATCCTATTTATGTCTCTCAAATATTTATTGCTGCTGAAGTCTAAAAGCACATGTTTTAGATGAGATCCCACATTACACTTCTTTCTCCTTGCTAGAGGAATCATTAAGAAACCAATTGATGAGTGAACTTACACCATTTATATCTTTTCTATGTACAGGGTAGTGATGAACTCCAGTGAAGCACCTGGAAGAGTGCCGCACACACTGCAGGTACTAATGCTGTTTATCTGCTCTTTGCAGCCTGCACCATGCTCAAGGTGACTCTCACAGATACCTGTATGCATAAATATTACACTACCACCATGAGTCAAGATATTCATAATAAACTTCTTAGGCGAAGCAGCAGCACAAGGCAATGCATTACACAAGCTATTGACATTGAAAGAGAGAGTCTTGGGGCTCTTACCTACAGTGAGAGTGCTTAGCTGAGGTGCACTCCTGACAGGGAGCATCACTCAGTTTCACACAAGAGAGGGCTTAGGCGCTTGCTTCAGAAATTGGAATGTCTTTCTTCATAAAATACATCAGCAATAGACTTTCTCCATGTTCTTGTGGCACTGTTCCAGTTTTTGAACAGAAAGGCTTGATGCTGTTCACAGTGAAGCCAATTAATATTCTGCCACTGGATTCAGAGAAGACAGTGCTGTTTCTTGTACTTTTCTCTAAAAAGTAAATAAAACCAACTTTTTTAATGAAACACATTTTCCACAAGTATTAGGGTGTGCTATTAGACACTCAGACACAGATCACTCCCTGTGTAAGGCAAGGTACCTGGCAGGGTCTACAGCTACTGCTGCTCTGTAGTTCTGTTTCCCACTCTGCACTCCAAAACTCTCAGGTGAAGCCTGTGCATGACTCGGTGCAGTGCCCTACCAGACTGGGCAGGCTTTGCAGGGTATGTCTGGTTGGGGATTTTAACTCCAGCTTTCTTGGGTCTTCCTGCTTGCCAGTTCTGTGTAGTGAGAAGTGATCACACAGTATCTGTACAAAAAAAAAAAAAAAAAATAAAAAATTTACTCTGTTACTAAATGCAGCTTGACTTCACTCAGTGACCCTGTTTGTCAGAAAAACTCAGCCTCTGAAAATACACCTCTCAGCAAATTAATCAATTAAAATATTCCACAATCTTTGCCTTTCCCAGAAATTCCTTGACTTCTTATTTTCATCCACAATTTCTCCCTCTTCTTTTCTACCTCATCTAGCTTGGATTCAAATTCTCTCTAGAAAATGTGAATGAACTAGTAACAGCTATTTCCTCTAGCACTGACTATCATGTCTCTTCAAAGCCTTCTTGATTTCTGCCCTGCCCTGCATACGCTATGACCAACACCCACAGGATCACTTCCAGGCCTTCTGAGGAGTGGTCTTTATCTGACTTCAATGACCAGTACCATGTTCAACTGCTGTAGTTCCACCACCTAAGTTTGAAAGACAGCATTTCTGGAGATACACAAGAGCCCTCAGCTTTCCTTTTCATCATTTTAAAGTACTTCTGCCTTTCCCATAAGCAAAACTCAATTCCTACAGCAAATACATATAAATGCATAGCATACATAGGAAATTCTGTCAGTAAACTATTTTATGCCTCTTAGTAGTTGTCAACTGCTAGAAACAAAGAGGACAAAACAATTATCTTTGGAATGCAAGAAATCATCAGGTCATGGGAAAGAATTGCTGTGTTTTGTCTATTTTAAGTGAAAAATAAATTGTAAGAAGGCCTGTGTACATGGTGAACACAAATGCTTGCTGACCTGTCAAGAGACAAAAAGGTTGCTTACACAGCAGGACACATCTTACCTTGTTTGTATGCATGGCCAAGCTACAGAGGAATAATTTCCCAAGGATGATATGCAAGATTTGTCCCACTTGGTGTCTTTTCTATTGTAAATGCCAAAGATGCATCAATCTGGACTTCTTTTTACTCATTTCCCAAGAAAGCACTTTCAAAAAAGAAGATGAAGCAACCGTGAAAAACATGTCACTTGTTTCTGCTAGTGAGAGAACACCCACCACTCACAGGTACAGCAAATGTCTGTGCTCCAATTCAGTGCTATATTGAGCTTGTATTTCTCCCAGTTTATAACACTGCATGCAATGCTAGACTAAAGAAACATCTTTCCCACTCCCCTCCCAGAAACAAGTACCAGCTGACACACATAGAAAAGTACATAGCAATACTTCATGCTTTCACTATTTAAATGACACATCTGTGTCTTCATTTAAAAAGATAAAAACTAGAGCCTCACCATCCCCAAAACCTTACAACTAGACATACTCTTATACTTTTAACACAGTAAAACTACCTGCACTTTCTTTTGACAGATGATCATGGCCGTTACTGTTGAAAATTATTTTCTAATTTGCCAGATTTTATGTCTACAAGATTGTACAGGAGAACGAGGGGCTACTCTCCCACTTTCTTAGCCTACCTTTCTGCACTGAGCACAAGGCTGCCTCATCTTTCCAGCTAAGCTGCTGGACTTGCAAATGTAATTCCTACTGCCCTCTTGGTAGAGCTGATGTTTTGGAACAAAAGCAGTTTAGGATTGCCTTTAATTAAAATGCAATAAAGTGTCTTAAAGTTTGTAATAAGAAAGTCCTGTCACTCAGTTGTGTACCTAAAATTTTTACATCAATGTCATATTTAGAAAATGCCATGAAAAGAGTGACTCTCCAGTTTTGCCAAGCATGTAGTTAGAAGCAATCACTATTTTGCATTTCAGAAACTCACAGGTTCTCTGCTGCTTTCCATCACTGTTTTGTTAAATGTCATTCCACTAGCTGTCAAGCACTTTGCTTTTTTCAAAAATGAGGCAAATTATTAAGGAGCCTTAACAAGATCTTCAGGATAGGATCCTCTGTCAGTCTGTTGGGTTTTTTTAAATATCAGGAGCTGTTGTAATTCACACATTTTCAATGTAGGTGCTTGTTGTCTCCTCAGCTATACCTTGAAAAATTCTAAACTTACCTCAATCCCAGGGTAAAATGTGTTAAAAGTGTCTCAGCACCACATATTACAAATGTTGAGTGAGATTTGTTGAAAAATATTTATGAACTTGAAATTTTTTTGAAGCACAGAAGTATAACTAGAAACTCACAAATGTAGGAAAACATACCTGAATTTTCCAGTTGGCTTCCAAGTCATTAAAAATCACTAAAATAAAGCTCAAAGATTCTGGTGCTAATCATCCCTAACCTAGGGAAGTTTTGCCAGCTGGACTGACCTTGGAGAAACTGCGAGCACATGGGCAATATATTTCCTCATAATTCTGTTAGATTTTAATTAAAGACATTTCTCAGATCACAGCTTAAAGGAAAGAAAGGGCAGGAACACAGGTAACTTCATGGCACAGGAAGGGCCAGTTTGACCACTGCTGTGTAGGCAGAGCTATGCTCCAGATGGCTGCTTCACTGACAGCATTTCTGAAGAAACTGCACTTAGACTCTTTTGGAAGAAAATTCTCCTAAACCACGTACTTAAACTATTAAAGGAAAGAAAGTACAAGATCTAAAAGAAGCATTTTCAGAAACTGCTTCTGTCTTTGCAACTCATACAATGTGAATATTAATATTTATTAATGTATTTTTTGCAGCAAATCATCAACACCTGGATATAACCCATGTAAGTCCATAACTACCTTCCCATGAAGAACATTCAGCATATTAAGGGTACTTCTACACCTAATAAACTCCAGTAATGTAATTATGCTCCTGATCTAGTAAGCATGAAAAAGCATAGGTAGGAAAATTGGTGAACATATACTCAAGGCCAGAAGAACGGCAAAAACCCCTCAGCATTTGGATTGCATCAAAATGAATCACAGTAAAAATAATTTTTCTTCAAAGAAAGTAAATTATAAGTGATAGTGTAGCAGTATATTGTGCTCTGGCATGTATTTCCTTTCCCTATTAATATGCATGTATCACTAGAACAGAACTCACAATCCTTAGAAGTTTATACAAGGAAAACACTGCACAGAAAATAGTAATGACAAACTGAATCTATGTTATTTTATTAATTGATTTTTATGTCCAACAGAATTCAGGTCTGATACTGCAAGTTTGCTGGATTGTTATCTCCCTAAATTTCTCTTTAATAGATTAAAAAAGGTCACTTTGCTATAGATATCATTATAGGTACAGGGAAGGCATTTGATTGATAATGTTTCTAAATAGATGGCACTGTGATGAATTATCACTTCAGAAGATCAGTAGATTATTGGTTTGTGGGCTTTATTTTCTATTTATCCATTTTAATGCTATGATTCCAAGAAACTCCTTGTCAATGTTGCTGCTTTTACAAGAAAGGTGAAGTGTGGCAATACAGAAAACCATGGTTATCTCTTTGTCAGCAGGGGTAAAAAGGCAATATATGGCTCAGACCTCACAGAAACCTTGAGAGGAAGCAATGTCTCTCATTACAAGGTTTCAGCTCTCAATGGGTAGGTGTACAAGTGCAGTCCTTAATCCTGAACAATACAATGTATTTAGGGCAAGGGAGGAATTGCATTTTAAAACAAGGGTGATGCAAGGAAATGAGTAATGAGGTGATGCATATTGTTAGCATTAATTTTCAAAAAACCATTAAAGGTCTTGCATGTATGTGCAGAAATGTGGGCGTGTTTTTATGTGCATAGGTCTGAGTAGGCACATTTTGAGAAGAAATAAGTGGAAAGGACTTCAACCAGCTTGAGAAATTCATCTTTAGACACCTCGTCCTCTCCTGAAGTTTCTGTATGTTCAGAAAAAGAGATTTCAAAGCTTTCGGAAGCAGGCATTCTGGTATTTGTGCGCAGAAGTATGTGCTAACACACATGGAGATGTTATCTTCAACTTTGCTGGAAAAAATATTTTAAAAAAATCTAAAACTTTGTTATTTAAAACCATTCCATTAGAAGGTTGATAAATCAATAGACTGATATCCACTTTTCAAGCTGGAAGTATTCTTTTGAAATGAATTTTTCATACCTATAATGGCATGCTTTCCTATGGATTAATAAAACCATAACTAAGGGAAACCATTACTATCAACATGAGTCTGAGCATCAGACAGCTAATTAATAGCATCTCACTCTTCTCTCAAATACGGTTTTTTTTAAAGATTGCCATAATTGAATGTCATGCAGAATATTATGCAAAACATCATGCCTTTTTACAAAATCAGCAGGAGTCGAGTGCCATTGGAAAGGATGTGACAGTACAGGGACTGAGAAGCTATAATGTTTACCCATTTAAAGTCTACAAATGCAAATCACAGTAGGACTCAAAATGGAGCTTTGGGGAATCAGATAATAACTGAAGCCCAGCTGGAATGAAAAATCCTCTGGAGCAACAAATTCAATATGCCAGGATAAAAAAAAAAAAAAAAAAAAAAAAAAATATCATAAACAATGAAGCCTTGCAAGCAGATTGGCAAACACAGCAGCAAAAGTTATGCTCAGTGATGGAAACCAAACCAAAAATGTGTGCTACCCTGATGAGAATAGAGACCTGAATCAACATTCATCTGATTGCTTTCTTGCAAATTAAAACTAGGACACTGGCATCTTCAAAAATACATGTTAATAAAACTTCAGTCTCCTGTTGTCCATGTACAAGTAAGCTTTCTATGTGTCTTCTTAATGAAATATGTGTAATAACCACCCACCAATCACTTTCCAATTAAAATCGAATTTCCAAAAAATGATCCTGCTAACTGAATTTCCATGTGAGGCCTTGGCATAAGACTTTATAAGCTCTTCTGCCATCCATCAGATATTTTACTGTCAGGTCTAGGAGTGTGCTGAGCAGATGGCTGTGGATGCCGTTTAAGTTCAGGCTGCTGGTTTCCACCCAAGCCAAGATGAAGCAGACTGGAATGACATTTCCATATAGCGCACACTTAAAATTAACCCACAAGATGTCACTGTTGCTCCAGAGAAATTTTATCAACTGGGTTTTTTTTCTGGGCACAAATTGAGACTGGGAGCCAGGGGTTGAGTCCTGCAGGGGTGCTCAGAAAAGGTCTGAATGATTCCACCATCCTATAGCTCCATTGTGTCAACCTGCTCTTGGGCTTCACCTCACTTCAGGGTCAACTTGTGGTAACCGGCGGACACCATCAGGAAACCTCACTAGAGGGCAGTGGGAAAACATCCCCATGCACACCTACAGGGACATTAGGCCTTTGGAGACATTGTGCAAGTGAGGCCTTTGTTTGTTTGAGGCCAAGATGGTCTCATGGTGTAGTCATGGGAATATGAGGTGTTCCAGAGCCTCAGTATTACCTGGACCATGCCCCCAACTTGAGGACACACAGGCAAAGCCTTGATCCCTGTCACAACAGCAGGAGGTTTGATTACTGTTCCTCACTTTCCTGAACACTACATGCACCCCCATCTTTAAAGAAAACAAACAGCATGGAGAAACTGCAGTGCTACTCACCTGAAGATCAGTGGTTTCTCCTTCTTTATGCCATTTCCTCCCTGCTTGCTCTCCTGCTGCCTCATCTCTTCAAAACTCCATGATGGATAGAATAAAGCCTATAGTATTGCTCCAGCTGGCAAAGCTGGTGAAGTTAAGGCAGCTGACCCCTGTAGCTTTTAGACTCCACTTTCAGCTGCCTCGGTGAGCCATAAAGTCAGGCTAACAGGAAACACAAGTCTGCCGCTGACATGCAAAAACCAAAACAGTAGTAACCAAAAAAAAAAATTTTTTTTCATTAAATATGTACAGCAGAAACCTTCCAGAACTTGAATGACTTTATTCAAACCTACACATACCAAATTATATATAAAAAAAAAAAAAACAAAACCCAAAACCGAACGATTTTATAGCATTTACCCTGTATGGAAAGACATCTACTGCAAATATTCCAACATTTGTAAGGGCAAAGATTCAGATTAAGCCAAAGTACATTCTTAGCATACCATAATATCAGGCTTCCCTAAACAGTTATCTGTGGGTTAACTGCCAGTTTATTTTTCCCAGGCTGTAAATGAGGTTTCTCTAACACAAGATAAGCAGCTTGTCTGTGTGTTTGGTGGCAAATATCTCTGCACCACTACTGCAGGTAGGTGTCCCAGCTACCTCCATCAGTGCTTCACATGTGGACTAAAAGGAAAGATCAACTATGTCCTTATCCTGGGTTCAGCTTAACAGTTATTTCTCTCCTTCTTAGTAGGTGGTGCAGTGCTGTGTTTTGGCTTTAGTCTGAAAACAATGCTGATAATACACCACTGTTTTCAGTTGCTGCTAAATAATGCTTACTCTAATTAGGGACTTTTCAGTCTCTCATGCTCTGCCACAGAGAAGAGGCACAAGAATCTGGGAAGAAGGAGAGACAGGACACCTGACCCAAACTGGCAAAGGGGTATTCCATACCACAGCATGTCATACCCAGTATATAAACTCGGGAGACTTACCCAAAAGGCCCAAATTGCTGCTCAGGTGGGGCTGGGTAGTGGTCAGTGGGTTGTGAGCAATTGTATTGTGCATCACTTATGTTTATTGTTTCCTTTTCCTTTTGCCCTTTCAGTTTTATATTCTCTCCTCTTGTTATTTCCCTCATCATTATTATTATTGCTGGTAGTAGTAGTAGTTTTATACTGTACCTTAGTTACTGGACGATTCTTATCTCAACCTGTGGGATTTACATTCATTCAATTCTACTCCCCATCCCTCTGGGAGAAGGAGGATGGAATGGGGGGATTGAGGGAGTGGCTGAGTGGTCCTGAATTATCAACTGGGCTTAAACCACAACAGTTCCTCAAAAGTACCAAGCTACCCTTCACATGAGGAAGACACTGACATTCTCAAAAGCAGAAATAGCTCATTTTCTTCTTAATCTCATCTCAACAAATGAAACTACAGCTGCACAGTTTTTTGGCATCCACACTTCATTCCCCTTTAAGATAATGGGTTGGCTGAAAATAGAAATGCCAAGGTTTTGTGATGTCAAACACTCCCATAGGCCAGTTATACTATCTTTTGTTATGGAAGTGATCCATTGCTACTGCACTGACAGGGATTTCTAAGAACTGCAAGTAAGATGAGCAGAAACACATTTTCTCTTATTGGGCACCTTGTAATGCTGTCTGCATCTTTGCTGCAGCAGGATGAAGAAGATGGCCTAAATATCTATAAATTAGAAGGCCATATAAAGGGGCATCACTACTTTGTGGCTGAAAGAATCAGGTCTAGGTTTGATATGACAGAAAAGAAACCAAATTTCTAGCCTGTTGATACCCCAGCTGACATTTCTTTGGGAAGATCTTCACAGAACTAATGCAAAGAGAATCACAAACTGCATAATAATCATTAGCTTTTAGTCCACATGCTGCAGTGCCACTCCTGGGTTTTCTCCGAGTCAAAACCACAGAATAAATGGATGCCTCTATGTATGCTAGAGCAGTTCTCAGTGTGCCTACTTAACTTTGTTTTCAGCTGAATGTATTAAAAAACCCTTTGGAACCATCTCAGTGGTGCCTGTACCCAGATATATGTGCATTATAAAGCATATGAGACTTCCACTAAATAAATCATGTGATCTCTTCTGGGCTAAGGAGTCCCTGCAGCTTATTCACACAATGCCAATGAATCACCACTACATCGTGCAGGGAGCCATACAGCACAGATTATGAGGACCTCATTTACTTAGTGCAGACATGACAACAAAGTTGTCCTGCTGACCATTGCCAAGCATCCCAGCCACATATCATGCCAGCTCTGGGCAAGATGGCAATTCTGTTTTCCTACAGCAGGTGACAGCCAACATCAATCATCCTCTGTGCCTGTGGAGGTGGGCTGAAGCTGCAAGGCTTGTGTCTTGAGCCAGTGCCTTGAGCATCTCTGACACATTAAAGGCAGGCAAGGGGAAGGAGGAGAAAGCTGCAAGTCAGGAACTGCAGGTGTGGACAGCACGTAGGTGCATGAATAGAGATGAAAGAGAGCTACTGGAGGAGTGATGTTTGGAGCAGAACAATTTGCCCGAATAGATGGATGAGTGGTTGCACAATATTCAGCTCCAGCTCCTTAAGCTGCTAATAGCTTTAGCCTCTCCCAGTGTTAGAAACAGAAGTGCTTGCAGTTCAGAAAAAGGGACCATTTCCTTTCCTGAGCTGGAAAATACAGCCTATGTAGACTGGGTATACATTTTCTTCTGTACGGTTATCTCTGTGTTGTCCAACTGCTCACTGCAGAGCAGCCTCAGGGTGTGCAAAGCATGGCACTGGGCCTATCATCACCTTATCACCTTGGTCCTGGCATGTGGCAATATACCTAACAAAAATTAATTTTACTTCAAAGATTATCTAACTTTTTGTTCTGTGTTTGTCAGCACTTCCTATAAGTATTCCTAATTCTATACTATCATGGAAAAAGTGGAAAAATTAGGTTACTTCATTTGAATATGTTAGGTTACCTTTTCTGTAGACAAAAGAATCCCTAAATAGTGAGCTGTCCTGGAAGATCAACCTGCTATATTAAGAAACAAAAAAAGCCACTCAATAGTTACGTCAAAGACACAGGCAATCTTATCTTCCACTTGTCTACAAGAAAGAATGACCCATGGATACTGCAGCATGACTTGCTTTTCTCTTGTTCGTTTTCCAGGAGAGGTATTTACCCATCATGTTAGAGAACCACTGAGAATTTCAGAGTTTGTTTTCCCTCAGGTGCTATGCACTGAGCTTGATATTAATTCTGATGGTTAACATTTACTGAAAGGTACCATAATAACCCTCCTAGTCATAAGAAAGGAACTAACACCTCTAGGTAAACAAAAAAGGCTTTTCACTGTGGAAAATCAGCTATGCAATATATGAAACACTGATTTCACCATGAGCTGACTGCTCCACATTAGTACTGACCCAGAGAGGGCTGCATGTCCATATCTGAAAGAGCACAAGCCATTATCTCCCTCACAGATGGCTGAGATCTGACACAGGAAGACAGCACAAAGCAATCAGATGTCCATTCCGTGTAACCACCTCCTTGTGTAATCTTCTAGATGTTAAACAGATCATAAATCTGAATAGAAATGGTTTTACTATTTGGAGCAATACAGCCAAGAAACATCTCAAGTGTCTGGCTTTTCCCAATCACAGTGGCTGTCCCCTTGTACAAATAAATAAAAGTCAAGATACTGCCCCCTATTTTCTCAAAACCTTTTCCATTTACTTCTTGTTTCACCAAAACTTTTCTCAGCTTCCAAACATTCCTGTGTTTATGTCTGTTGGATCTCTAGGAGATGTGAGGGGTGCTTGGAAAAAGGCTCTACTCTTGCTTTTGTGAGTTTAAGAATAACTATTCTAAATTACAGCAAAATCTGTCCATGATACTGTTTCTGACAATAGATAACAGCAAAGCGTAGGGACCTAGCTCAGCCACACAGTCATATTTCTCTTCTGTGCTCGCCCAGTTTCTAGCACTGTGCAGCTGGGAGATTTCAAAAAGCAAAGATGTGATCCTTGAACTGAGGAACTGGACATTTCCTTCATCTATTTCTTTTTATGAAAAACATGTGGTATGTGCAACTCTATCATGACATTAATTTTAACCACATGTTGTGCAAAGAAGTTGTCCCCCCTTTTGTTTGCTTGGTCTTCCTCTGAACTGGACAGGAACTTAGGCTCCTATAACCTGGGCAGGCTCCAGTTTCTGCTTTTGCTCAGGACCTCATAGGCTATAGAGAATGTCCAAAATGGACATGGATTTCCCACTTCAGCTGTAGCAAGAGGAAAAAACAAGAACAAGAGCACTGGTTGCGCCAGGCCCCTAGCACTCAGCAGGGACAGGAGCATGTGTAAGAGACCAAGATGAGGGAGAGGAGATGGAGAAAATGGGTATATGCTCCAAATGACCATCTCATAGAATCACAGAATAGTTAGGGTTGGAAAGGACCTTAAGATCATCTAGTTCCAACCCCCCTTGCCATGGGCAGGGACAACTCACACTAAACCATGTCACCCAAGGCTCTGTCCAACCTGTCCTTGAACACTGCCAGCGATGGAGCATATTCACAACTTCCTTGGGCAATCCATTCCAGTGCCTCACCACCCTTACAGTAAAGAATTTCTTCCTCATATCCAATCTAAACTTCTCCTGTTTAAATTT
>JAOEHX010049141.1:0-16134 GCA_025448015.1 Bolborhynchus lineola | reverse complement strand
CCTGCCATGCGCGGCGGCGCCTGCCCGGGAGCAGCTGCTCCTGCGTCCGACCCGGCCTTGAGCGCTGCCGGGCACGGGGCAGCCACAGCCTCAGCACCTCACAGGGAAGAGCTTCTGCCCAGGAGCGCACCTGAACTTCCCTGTTCCAGCTTGAACCCATCACCCCTTGTCCCATCGCCACAGCCTCTGATGAAGATCCCTCCCCAGAATCCCTATAGCCCCCTTCAGACACCGGAAGCTGCTCCGAGGTCTCCAAGCAGCTTCTGTCCTTCAGCCCCAGTGTTCTCAGCCTTGCTCCATACAGGAGCTGCTCCAGCCCCGGGGCATCCTTCCTCTGGACTTGGTCCAACAGCTCCATGTCCTTGTGCTGAGGACACCAGCACCGCACACAGCGCTGCAAGTGGGGGTCTCACGAGAGCAGAGCAGAGGGGCAGGATCACCCCCCTCGACCTGCTGCTGCTCACGCTCCTGTTGATGCAGCCCAGGACTCAGTTGGCTTCCTGGGCTGCAAGCTGTATTCTGGTCTTCCATGTAAATAGCAGCCTGGCCTAGGGAAATAAGGAGAGACTAAAAGCAAAATCACAGTGCACGGGGCTCTTTGCAGCTCAAAGGGCTGTCCTGCTGTCAGCACAGGCCGGTCTGGATGTGAATTCACATGCAGAAGGAAGGGATTCCAGCTGAAGTCTTCCAGCTTCCACTGGGACTGAAACGGGAATTCTGTCATCACCCTTCCGGGATGGAAGCAGGCACAGTCAAACTCTGAATTTACCATCCCAGGCTATGGATTGACAAACCTTTTCAGGGACAACCCTAATGACTGCCCCATACCAGGGGTAATGAGTGTGCCCAATAACACAGTTACAATCCCCTTAGCTCACAAGAGAGACGACCAGCACCTAACGGGCCACATCCTGCAGGACTTGCTTTCCCAACCTGCTGCCTTCAACAGCACAGGTGAGTTCCCCAAATGGCTTCAAAACTTGATCCCAAAAACCATGGAGCTAAACAGGAAAGCCTTTCTATTATATTAAAAGCTCAATTAGCCTTCTACCAACACGATGGCACAGATGGGGAAATGCCATTCCCTGCTGGGTGTTCTCTTCAGTAGTTGAGTTCAGAGATGTCTGTGACTGTGGTCTTGTGGATTTTGGTCTCCCAGTCTAAGAGCTGTTTCACAAAGCCTTGGTGTGGTCTCATGTTTGTTTTGCACTTCAGAACGTAGCTCCAAGCGCACTATGAACGGAAGGGAAGCAAGAAAGCATTAGGAATCTGAACTGAATCTCAGGGATTTACATGAAACAGCTGCACTTGCAGACAGCACAGCTTTGTGTTTACTCCCTGAGTTGGGTGTAAGAACCTGCAGGTAAGGTGTTGGCTTTTAAAGCAGGGACATGCAGATTCAGGTGTGAGCTTCAGCCAAGCCTGTCACCTTCACACGCTGCTCTCCTGGATGTGAGGACAGCTCAGGCTGCTTTCGCTACCCGGCAGGTATCTCACATTAGTTTACACTGATGGAACATTGCACTCCTGGATTTTCTACCCTAAAACTCTCGTTCTTCTGTGGATGATAAGCAAAGCAGTGAACTATCAGCTATTCACAAGTAAGCCCCAAAGGTTATCAAGTTTCTGGACTGGTCTGATCTGATGTGATAGAGCAGCTATGACACTCCAGTTACCTCACTGCAGTGATTACAGCCATCTTATTTGTGAGTTCCAAGTAATCAGCTTGGAACTCTGCTACACACAGGATAGATCCACCAGGATCACAGAGCTCTGCTCCAGCTGCATCCTTGGGTTTATCCATCTGTTTCCTGCTTTTAAAACAGACTGCCCCGCACACTTGGAGGATTGCTTAAGCCTAATGAGACCAAAGGTTAGAAGATAGTGCTCCATTGGTTTGCTTTTCTAATCTCTGATTAGTGATGCTGCAGGCTCCAAGGCTGATGTACTCCAACATTTACCCCTCTGAACCCACAGCCTGGATGTCTCTAGTTCCCCTGATCTCAACAGATCTACTCACATATCGACTACTGATCGAATAAGGGGCCACACATCCCAAATCTGCCTGTCTTTTGCAACATCTGCATCTTTGGAAGCTTTCAAAGCTCTTTGGCTGGACTGGCTGAAGGATCCTATGGGAATCTATTGCACTGCTTTTGTCTGCAAGAAACAAACTTGTCTGCCAGGGGAATCCCTCAGGAAAGCCTTTCCCAGCCAAGCACCGCTGCGGCCAGGCACAGCATGCTGCTGCAGGTCAACCTTTCCTCCTTCTTTTTGGCACTTGGTAAAATGCTGACTCCAACCTGTTGATACCAATGGAAGGAAATCTGCAAGGGTCAGCCTTTGACTATTGCACTGCAGTAATATAGTATGCAAATGGTTATCAGGGTGCAGGAGCAATCACACCCCACGTTATCAGCAGTGTCTGCAGCCCTGCTGGCATGCTCAGCCTGAAATTACCCCTTGGCACACAGCAATGGTTTGCACAAGATCAATTAAATGATTAGATATAGGCCCAGCTTCAGTGGAGTTTGGATCAATCCTTTCAGGCTCCCAAAGGAGGAAACATTTTCCAAACAAGGACAAAGATTTTAAGGAGATGCTTTTCAGTTCCCATGGGAACTAGCTGGCTCTGTGTTAAGCAGGCACCATTGGAGGGTGCCTATGGCAGCGCAATGCTGGAATGTTGCAGGCAAAGGGAAGAAGGGCCTGGCACCAGGGGTGAGGCCACCAAGCTAAAACACAGCCAGGTCACCCTCAGCCATCATTCATTATTATTCTTAAGTCATCCAGAGCTCCGGAACAGCATGTGCTGGCCATCTAACCTGTATATCACTCTGGAGCTAGTATTATCCCATTCCAGATTTCTCTACAGCAGTGTCTGTGCAAGGGGATTGCTTCTGGAGAAATAAAATAGGATTTTGGAAGAAGTCAGTGCTGGCACTGAAGTCAGTGGTGAATCAGAGCCTTGCAAGCACTGGGTTCCAAATTTCCCTGTAACCCCAGGATATTAAGAGATGGGATTAACTCCAGCAGCTTCCAGATCCTGTCTTTCTCGGATCCAGGAGAGCAGAAATACTAAGTTCTGTAACCACAGCTTTATTTTTATAGCCCCATAGTTAAGTAGGGACATAAGAATATCAGAGGTGTCAAGATAAGGACTCACAGCTCCAAAACCATACCTGAGCCACCTACCTAATGGTATAAAGAAGATGCAATCTCGTATAATATAATCAGTTACATTAGCAGGTGGGTAGCCTTCATGAAAGCACAGATAATGTCTCTCTTATTACTGCAATAATGAGGCTATAGATGCAGAAATAAACTGCAGACCCAGCCAGTACCTCTGGGAAATACAACAGTGATGTACCTTCAGGGAAAACATGCAGGAATGGATAAGATAGGCCATGATTCCTGTGCTGCTCCGGCTTATCCCCTGGCTGGAGAACACCAGCACCGCTCCGTGTCCCAGCTGGTCATCTGGGAAAAGAAATGCCAATCACAGATTAGGGATCTGGGAAATCAAGCTTCCAGCAGCCAAGCACTAACTCAGTGACAGCTGACAGGCTCTCAGCCTGAGCAACAGGACGCTCATGAACCCTGACAGCAGCAGATGGGCACTGCCAGCTCCTGTTGTTGCTGGAAGCATTTGCCTGAGTTAAGATGCGGCTTTGAAGACCAGAACTAGGTGACAATGACCAATCAATGCTTTATTGCACATCAGTGTCACCTTTCCATCAGCTAGCTGGAGTGGTCCACCATGAGCAGTCAGCTTGGCCAGCATCACATCACCTCCTCAAACTCTTCCCAGAAAGGTTTAAAGGTATTGAAATTGCTGATGAATGCAAGCCTGTTGTCCACTCAAGCTGGAGGAATCAGCTCTCAATCTGGAAGGGACTTAGACTTCAAATCCCTTACCTTTCTATGGGGATTACTAGTAGGAAGTGTGTACGTGCCAGCTAGGGTGCTGGTTTTAAGATGTTTTGATGATGGATACTTTGCAGTGGAATTTGCTAAGATGAGCAAACTAATTTTCTCCAAAAGCTATGCCTAAGGATGCTGTCACTCACTCCTAACCACAGTAACTCTGCTACTTATGCCTGAAAGGTTGCTTATTTTATTAATAGCCTTTTGATTGCATTCCTTCCCTCTCCAGAGCAGGCAGCATGGCATGTATTTATCAGCAACTGAACTCCAGAATTCATAGGGCAAAGGTTCTTCTTTTACTGCTGTGAAGAGGTTGTGAGGTTTAGATTATTTTTTTAAGCACCAAACTGTGGAAGCATTCCTTTCAGTTAATGGCCATGTGAGCAATCCAGCCTTTGACTTAGCCCCACTCTTGTGGTGAGCAAAAGGCTTTGCAGAGCTTTGCAGGTGCAGCAGGACGGTTGGGAGAGGAGGCTGGCTTGGAAAGCACCCTCATCGGGTGTCACGGGGCGCAGTCAGCGAGATGTGCTTGCCAGGGAGCAAACCGCGAGCTGCAGAGCGGGGAGGCACCGTTAGCCTGGCACCGTGAACATCGATGGACAGTTCAAGATGCAGCCAATCATTGAGCTGTTGCTGCCACTCGGTTAAGTGGTACTGGCCAGTCAAGTGTTATGGAATGTGATCAAATGTTCTGGTGCTCTGAAACTTTTCTATAAAAGGCGACGCTTGCTCACAATAAATGGGTCAACGTCTGATCACATTGATCGTTGTCGCGTTGTTCCTGGTCCCCCGCACCAAACCAGTGTTTTATAACTTATTGCTATCATGAAATACTAATTCAGTTCTAAGACCTGAGCAGAAATGGCCCCACTCCAACATACACCTGGCATGATGATCTCCACACTCCTCTCAGACTATGGGGAAACCTTTAGTGTAGTGTTCACCCATAACCGTTCCAGCTTAAGTGATTTAGTTTAGACTATCAAGTGAACAGTTTGACCATCAAGTAAACAGCATACCCTACCACAAGAGCTACAGCTCATAAACTCTTACAGTCTTTCTTCTGAAATACTAATGGGGAAAAACCCAGGGCAAAATGAAAGGCAAGGAAGTAGATTTTGGTATTCGGGTTTCAATGCTTGTTAATGAGTTCAGGACTATTAGATCCTCAAATATCATTTCCTTGTTTCTCTCTTTGTGCCCAATTGTCATTTCTCTTATTGGATAATAAGGTCTGTGGGGACAAAGTGGTCTTTTGATTCCGGGTTGGCCCAGCACTCAGCTCAGCAGGGCCTTGGTGTTACACCATGAGTGTGATAAAATGACAGGGTTGGACACAATGATAGGATGGAGCTGTGGGAGCTGTGTCTGCTGTGGGCACTGAGCTGGAGAGCATGTCTTTTCTTGTCCTCTCTGATGCAATCAGTTGAAGGCAGGTTTGTGCCGTCCAACCTCAAAGTCTTCCCAGGCTCTACAGTGGGTCTCCACTGCAAATCACACAGACTGTGGCGAGTTCTCTAACGTGTGTCACTCTCTGGTTCAAATAAAGCTCTGGTGGTTGAGGACTTGGACTGGTAAGAGACAAAAGGTGTCCACTGGGGTGTGGGCTTGCTTGGGAGCATAGAGGTTTTGACAGCTTCCGACCCTTCTGCCTGAGCTTCCTGTGAAGAGAATCACAGATGTTCCCACCTAGTATCCTACAGTGAGCAAGGTGTCAGGAATTGCAGAGCAGCAACAACTCACCTATGAAATGACAAATGAGCGGTAAGGAAATAAAAATATTGGCTTCAAGTGTATCTGGAACAGACACATGGAGGTATCTGTCGCTGTCTGCAAACCTGGAGAAAGAGCACATTGTGTGATATGCACCAGAGAAGCAGCTTTGAGAAACATGTTTGTTGGAGGCAAGCTGACAACTGTCTTTGCTGTTAAATGTGTGAGCTATACATCATCATCACCGTTAGCATTACGATAAAGGATCTGTTATGGTAATTCACGAAGACACTTGTAATACAGAACCAGTTTTGCATTCCACATGGTATCAGCATTGGTATCTCAACTTGATCTACAGCCTCCTTATCTGAGCCTCATCAGTAATTTAGCTTTTACACTGATGCGTTTGTAACATTTTGGTCTGAAAACTGTTCAGAGATGCAAGTTCTTTGTGAAGGAGGGTAGAATGTGACAGACTCGGAATGCCAAGGGCTTCCCAGTCCTCCTCTCACTCAATCCACACATGTGATGGCAGAGGGCTGCAGGACTGCATTGCTGCTGTGCTAGCTCTGGAGTGGAGATCAGAAAGAGCAAGAAACAGCACTCAAATCTGCAGCAAACAACACAGGCTTCCCTGGAAGCCCCCAGGCACTGACTCCTCTGTGAATGGGCTCTGGTGCTGCGCCACCTCCCTCCTTTCACAGGCACAGACATTGGTGAGGGTAATGCACTATTTAACTTACAGTGTTGCATGCTGTTCAGAGATGTTGACTTGTGCTTTGATCTTCAGGTCTTTCTGTATTTGTTGGTTACAGGCCTGCTTGAAATTGCCCATATATAACTTTGCAGGTAGTATTTCTACAGGGTATGTCTGGAGCCTGGCTAGTTCCTGCCGGAGAGAAACCAGTGGCTCAGTTTAGAGAGCGTATTTGCTTCCATTAGCTTCGTAAGTTCTAAAACCTGTCATGTGAAGAGCTGAACACACTTAGTCAACAGCCCATGACACATTCAACTCTCATGACTCATTCAATCACCTGGACTTTGTGATAAAGTCTTTGCTAGATGTACTGAGAGTCATTAACAGCATTGCTGTCATTGTGGTGTTACTTGAAACAAACCCTAACAAAACAGGAGTCTTTTCATTTTCTGGGGGTACCGCAGCATAACAGACTCATTTGATGTTCTCCGTGGTTACTGTTTGCAAGGCTGAATAGTGTCATCTGCCACCTGCAGAGCTGCAGGTGCCCTGAAGTGGTACAACACAAGTGTGCAACGGCATCCTGTGTCTGCACGTGAAGGCTGAGCTGCCAGCAGTGCCTCTACATCCCTGATACTTGGCTGATGCTACAGCAGAGCAAAGCAGCAGCCTAACAATGTTAAGCAACATAGAGCAACAGCCTAAAGAGAGAGCTCAGTCAAATGGGAAGTTCGGCAGTTTGCTATGCTTTACAGAGAAACACAAAGCAAACTGATTTTCAATGCTGTGCTGCAGCATCCCACAGATCAGCACTGTAGCATGGCCACTTTGTGTGAATGAGAAGTGACTAGGAACCATAGAAACAAAAGACATTTTGCAATGAGATGCTCTCTGTTGTACAGCGCCCTTTAAATCTGCCTCAGGTCCTTAGACATGAAAAAAGGGTAATTGTTTCTCATAAGCTAAATAGATCAATGTTCCCAGGTGAAACCAAACAATTAAGACACCAGTGCTCCAGTAGATGGCTGTTTTCTTTCCTTATGACTCCAATATGAGGTTTAGGCCATGATCATTAGCCATCACCAGCTGAATATGAATGCTAATGTCTTCTACTTGCAAGTTAGTCTCATCTTACCCAGGGCATCCACAGAATCCTCTGAGTGCTCAGGAAATGATAGCAAGCTGAAAACTTCTTGTATCCTCCCTGCAGGATGAGCACGGGGCGGCGGGTGAACTGCTGTAAGCCTTTAGCATAGTGGATGGCAGCTCCTTCCTCAGCATCTAAATGAGATCAAAAAGCTCTTTGGCAGGGTCAGTGTCTCCATCGGTGCTGGGGGTTACCTCTGTCCCACTGACACCCACAGCAAATTCCTTCTCATTTCATCTAATGCTCTGGAGAAAGCCTTGCTAAAAGCTAGACTTCCTCTTTAACTGTTGCTGTGGGTCAGTAACAGGGCATACTGCTTCTCACTTCTTGTCCTGAGCTTTTATTCCTCTCTGGTTTCTTCCGTAGGTCTACATAAAAGCTTTTTTTCCTCCTCCCTATTATGCATTAGGAAATGCTTGTAATAAGTTCCCATAATGGGGAAGTATTATCAAATTAGATCTATTAATCTTAGTTTTATGGAGGCTCTTTTCTCTAGTCTGCTTTAGGCAAAAGGGGAGAGAAGGAGGTATATTGAATACATTCTTCATGTTTTAAACACTCCTTTCAGTGAAGCAAATTATGTGAGATGACTGCTCCCACTCCTTCTCCCAAGGGATCCATCCCCCTTGCTTCTAGCTGTGTCTGACTTGGAAACAGATCAGTGCAACAGAAACCCACTTCTGACTCTTCCCACCTTCCCTTGCTCCTGGCTCATCACTGAGCAGTTATGAACACACTTGCTTTATTCATTCCCCTTACATTCCCATGCTTTTGTCTTTAAAAATCTTGACTAAAGCTACAGTAGCCTTTAACCAGCTAAATAGGAGCAAACAAATGCACAGAAGTGGTTCTGCAAACAGCAGAACTCCTTTCCAAAGGATATGTGCAAGCTAAACATTTCCATGGTTCAAGGAAGGCTGAACAACTGCATGGCAAGGTTTCCAGCTCTTCACATTTCTCAGTGAACTCCATCAAATCACTACCCCCATTAAAGCAAAGTCTTTTTAAATAGGGTGATGCGAAAGCCTTTTGCAACCCTCTGAGAAGGAAGTGCTCTCTGTGAAGATGTGGAACTTGAGTCATAAAAACTGCTTCCTGAAAGGCAAGGACAAGCCCAATCTCAGTGAAATGTAGGGGAAAAAAGAACCTACTCCCCACACGTGAGAAGAGGCTTCATAGGGATCAGTCTACAGCTAGGAAACCAGGCCTGCCAGGATGCTTTGGAAGGAAATCTGGGGTTTTAAGCCTAAGAACATATGCAAGACAGTGAAAATCCAGAGGCATAGCACAGATGTTCGTTTCTCAAATAAAACTGGGTAAATCCACATCTCTCCCAATAAGCTCACAAAATGAAATGAGAAATGGGAAGAATATCTATCTGACAGTGAGGTCTTGACAAACATGGGTCACACATACCTCCTCCATCATCAGAGCCACCATAATCCAATGAGCTGGTGTCGTTGTCATACACCACACAGTATCTGGCACACGCCAGCTCCTCTGACTCTGGGACCAGATGCTCCCCCGTATGACTCTGCCAAAGTCACAGAGGAATTTTATCAGGAGCACAGCTCCACTCTTGTGGCATCAACACTACTGACATTTTGCAAGATGCTACTATATAGCTATGGGACAGATTTGGGTCTATGTCTGTACTTGACATCAAAAGACCCAGAGAGAGTTCAGTAGTGACGCAAACTACACCAGATTGCTTCATCAGCCACAGCAGCAAAGATGCCTGCACTCTGTCCTTCGTGAGCCAAGGCTACAGGAAGTTAGCTCTTGTGCAGCGTTCTTCCCGATATACAACTCCTGGTGCCAGTCCTTCGGGCTGCTGGAGCCGCCTTTGTTTTGTGACAGAATACAACCCCCCAGTGGCAGAAGTGGAATATGGCTGGAACACGCTGGGACAATTCCCATTTTTGGCTCACTGCTAATTGCTAAATCCAGGGACGGTTTATATAGACTCACCAGTACAATCCTGTGTGCTGTAAGAATATGGCCCTCATCGTATTCACGTGGGGTGCGGACATCTGAAAAACAAACCCAAACAGCCAAGACAGAGCAATTGGTGCATTTGATGCTTAAAGGTAGATTGCTCTTGGTATCTACTATGGCCAGTGGGAGTTCAGGCATTGACATCAACCAGAGAAAGAGATTCAGGTTTTTAGAAGCTGAGACTTTCCATGTGGATTATAACGAACACCAGCACTGGTTGCGAGCCTATGTATAATTCCGTATGTTACATTCAGGTCCAGAACATCCCAGAAATGGGGAGAAGGGCACTCAATCCCCCTCACCAAAGCATTTAATGTTGCAACATCAGGCACCCTTTGGGGGGTATTTGCCCCATGTAAGATGTGAATGCTTACAGGCAATCTTAGTGCAACGGTCAAGAAATCCACCTCTACAACACCCTGGCAGAGTGTATCTGCGTATCCCTGGGACGGATTGGATCAGCAAGAGCTGATTGTGATGAAAACCAGAGAGTACCACGTCATGGCACCTGAAACACCCCAACTGCAACCCCTGGTAACAAGAAGCAGCAACGTGTGCTCTTGGCCATAGCTGGAGCCCGTAAACCCCGCTGCCTGGGGATGCTGGTCCAGGCTGGCACGTGGCGCCTGGCTGCAGGCACGGTCAGGAGCGTCAGTGCGCAGAGCCGGTGCTCGCGCGGCAGCGGCAGCCGCCGGGCTCACCCAGCAGGCACAGGTAGCATGGCTCAGCCAGGCGCGGCAGCACCCAGTGCTGGTTGAGGACGTTGTACAGCTCCCTCGCCTCGCACAGCTCCAGCCCCGCCATCGCGCACCGCGGCCGCGGCAACGGCCCCACCGCGCTCCCGCGCAGGGCCCTGCGGCGGTGCCAGATCCCGCGAGAGTTCCGCTGAGGGCTGGGGACGGGACGGGACGGGACGGGAGGGGGAAGTCTCGCGAGAGCGGCGGCGGTCCGGCGCGGGCGCTGCGCTGTGGAGGTCGTTGGAGTCACGGCGCCGCCATGCTGTCCCGCATCGCCCGTCCCGCAGCCGCCGCTGCCGGTACCGCTGCCGGTGCCGCTTCCGGTACCGCTGCCGGTGCCGCTGCCGGTGCCCTGCGCCGCGGCATCGCCACCTCCGCGCAGGTACGGGACGGGCCCGACCCCCCCGGCGCCGGGGAACGCTCCCTGAGGCGGCCGCGGGTGTCCGAGGTGCTGAGGGAGGGGAGCGGAGCGCGGCTGAGGGGCCTCTGCCTCGTGGAATGCTGTGGCTCCGGGCAGGGGGGAGCCAGCGGGATGGGGTCTGGGCGAGGTCTGGTCCTGGTGGGACAGGGTGGGATGGGCCGTGCTCGGGCTTGTTTGCTGCTGCCTTCGTGCCCTTCAGGGCGGTTTAAGAGCTGAAGCTGGTGGTTTGGGTTTAACAATAAAGCCTTCATATTCTGAAACATTAATATTCAAGACCTTTAGTATATTCTGAATAATAAATTCTCAATCCTTAATATTCTGAAAGTGTGTGATTTAATACCAGCAGAGGACTGTGGCTGCGTACATAGAGACCGGCCTCTGTCTTCTAATGTGAACAGCACCCAGTGGCATATGACAGAATGCTTATTTAAGGATATGCTTTGCAAGAGAGGCTGCTGTGATTGTTTTGCTGGGATTTCTCTTCATTATCAGTGTGGTTTTGGCCTCATGGTGTCGGCTCAGCTGGAAATAACAGGGCGTTGCAGTGACTAGCATTAGACTGTACTTCCCTTTGGAGAGCTTTATGCTAACCCATGCTTGTTGCAACAGCAAGAGAATCAAGCAGAGGTTAGGCTGATCTAGCTCCTGGGTCGATTAGTTCTCATCAGAGTATAATAATTAAGCAGTTTGTGTTGGGGCTTAGAGGTATTATGGCTCTATCTGGTAAGGCAATGTGATAGAGAACATCCTTATCAACGGTAATTGTATTACCATGTCACATCTCTGCGTTAGCCTTTGGTTCTCCACCACTGTGGCAGAGTGGTGTGGTTTAGGGTTGTTGTAGACTTTGAAAGTTAGCTTCCCCTCGTCTACAAATAGGAGAAGCAGCATTTTTGAGAGGATTAGCCTCCTTCCAGTGAGCACATTAGAGTTCAGATTGGTTCACCAGGACCAACGTTGCTATTGCTGGCTTCAGCCACCTTTTATCAAAGCTGGAAATTACAGTCGCTTAATGCTCTCAGGCCTCGGTCCTAAGGCAGCTGCAGCTACTGTTCTGAATCTATTTCAGGCATACACATTTTCTTCACTTATACAGTGGTTATTGCATTTATTGTTGTCCATCAGGTGTATTGATTTGCCAGGTGGGCAGCTGTACTTTCTTCTTATACTGGCAATGAAAACTAGAACCAGATTTTGCCCTAAGTCAGACCTAGGCCCACAGAGTTGCGGGTATTAGTCTCAGGCAGACATTTCCATCTGAAGAAAGGTGATCTTTTGGGTTACTTTGCTTAGTTTTGATTCCCTTTTGAGCTTCAGATCACAAAAGATCATTTGCCCTACCAGTAGACATCAGGCATCTTTGAGAAGCTGCCCTGATGGTCTCTTTCTGTGGGCTTAGGCAATTGAGTTTGTGTGGTGCTGGATAAAAACGTGGGGAAATAGATCTGAAAGCAAAGAGGGTGGGGTGAAATCACCAAAGTCACTGATGCAGCTACATCTGCAGTAACCAGAATGGTTTTTGTCATCTTTTGTCCTCAGAACAATGCCAAGGTAGCAGTGCTTGGGGCCTCAGGGGGCATTGGGCAGCCTCTCTCCCTTCTGCTGAAGAACAGCCCACTGGTGAGCAAGCTCAGCCTCTATGATATTGCTCACACTCCAGGCGTGGCAGCTGACCTCAGCCACATCGAGACAAAAGCGAATGTAAAAGGTACTGTGCACTGCTGGAAGTGATTCTGAAGGGGTTTTTTTGGGTGTTGTCTTATACTTGAAGATGCCCGTTGCTTCACATGATCTTGAAGCCTACTGTCAATATAAGTAGCTTTTACTCAAGCAGTGTGTGATGAGTGAAGGTTTAGCTGATTAGATTGATGTGTATGGAGATGAAGGTGGGCTGTGGTTGCACTGTTGAAGGGGAATTTGTCATACCTGGCAGGAAGCATTCAGTGAAATCATCTTGGGGAGAGGGGGAAAGCCTGAGCATTGATTTTGAAAGTTTGACTACAAATAGACTGAAGCTCCCTGGGTGTCTCTGTGAGTTCTGTGTGCTGCTGTTCTGAAGGGACAACTCTCAAGTTCTGATGAAATCAAAACATAATTTACTGATCTTCATTTTATCCAAGGATCACCAAGAGGTTGCATTTGGCTTGAATGTGCCTATCTGCAATTCTTTGGGGGTACTGGCTAATGCAAGCTAAGGAGGTTGGAGAGTTAAATACATATAGCAGGAGGAACAGGGTTTTTGAAACAGATGAATATGATATTCTCAGCACTCATTCTGTAAGTTTTGAAATGGTGTAACATCAAATATGATCCATCCATAGTTGTATTGCTTTGCTCTTCTGCATAAGGCTAAGTTGAAGGCTCAATTAAAGAAGGAATTGAGTGCCTTTTGGCATAATCTTGCATTTCAAAGTGTCAGGTATTGAATAGCTTGCAAAAACATAATGCCTGAATGCCTTCCATTTCAGGCTTCATGGGACCTGAGCAGCTGCCAGAATGTCTGAAGGGCTGTAATGTTGTAGTTATTCCTGCAGGAGTACCTAGAAAACCAGGTATGTTCTCTTTGTTAAAAAGCCCCAGGGCTTCATTGAAGTGTGTCTCTGCAGTAGTGTTATTCAAATAGAGCTGTATCTGGTGCTTTGTGGTAGTATTGGCTTGGGATATAAGTGTCTATTAATGACACTGACCTAGAGCTTGCTTGTTGTCTTATCAGGTACCTCATTTAGCCTGTCTCTTAGATTGTTCCTGCTAAAATGGGCAGGATTGATTTCTGGGATTCCTATGAAGGGGTGAGGTACAAAGACTTCTCATGCAAGTGATCCTTAATCTCCCTTCATGTTTTTTGCCCAAAGCAATGCTCTGGTGAAAACCCTGGTTCATTGTTTCATTTCTCAGCAGAACAGAATAATCTGTTTGTTTTGCATTAACTGTTCTGGAACTTCTCTGGGCATCTCTGGATGAAAGCTGCTGTATCTTCCTGGAGTGTCTCTGACCTGCTCCATTTCTGCTCTGTTTTTCAATACCCTATTGGGAATGTAAGAAAATCCTAGACTTGATAGCCTAGCTCTTTCTAATTCTTAATTTTTCATGGTTAAGGTAGTTGCTGCACCAGAAATAAGAGGTGGCACTTGCAGCAAGCAGCAGTATTGTACACAGAACAGTTGGCATTCAGACTAGCTGTGGAGGTGACTGCAGGGGAGGAGAACTCATCTGAGGAGCAGTTATGCAGTGATGTCAGTGTGGTCACACTGTACCTCAAGCTGCCTGGGTGACAGATCCTGCTGATTTGACACCTGGGTGGGTTGCTCCTGAAAACGGCTGCTCCATCTGAAAGGGCAGAAATATTTTATTAGATAGAGGAGTTCTGTTTGGAGCCAGTTCATGGCTGCAGCTGCAGAATTTCCTCTTGATATGTGAATCCGGAAGCTCATGTTCCTCTCTCCAGAGCAGAGTTTTGACTGGGTTGCTTGCCCATTAGTAAGTAGACTATGAGTAACTTAAAATACTGTTTTGGATGTGTTTTAGGTATGACCCGTGATGACCTGTTCAACACCAACGCTAGCATTGTTGCTACTTTGGCATCTGCCTGTGCAAAGCACTGTCCAGAAGCCATGATCTGTATCATTTCTAACCCGGTAAGCATCTTTGCAGAGCTTAAAACTGAAGAGGGGGGAAAACACCCACCCTAGACTGAGAACACTGTGGTAATCTGAGTTTGTGTTAGTTTTGACCAGTGTCTTCAAGGCCTACAGTGTTAGGTGCAAAAAAGGAGTAAAAGCCTGATTTTACTAACCTATTTTTGTTGGCTGTATTTAAGTCAGAGGAGACTTGGATATGAAAGTGCTTAACATCTCTACATTGGTATGCCAATGGTTCTAGTACATGCTGGTGTTTTAGCTGGAATAAATATCTTAGCTCCCTAAGGGTACAGCCTTTGTAATGTGAATGAGCAAATTTAGTGTCTTAATGGTTATTTAAAATGGATGAGTTCCTGGCTGTAAATTGATCTTCAATTTAGGAGTTAAAATAATTGGCTGCAGTTGACGTAAGGTGGTTTACTGGCCTGTTCAGTTCATGCACTGGCTTCATTATTATGCTGGTTTCAACAAATGCTTGCCTGTTCTTGCTTATAGGTAAATTCAACCATCCCAATCACTTCTGAAGTCTTCAAGAAGCATGGAGTGTATAATCCCAAGAAAATCTTTGGTGTTACAACACTGGACATTGTCAGAGCGAATACTTTTGTGGCTGAACTAAAGGTAGTTTGTAGTGACAGATGCTGGGGGAAGGATGCTGCCTGTTTCAGTCATCAGATCTATCAACACTGTTTAAAACCGCTGCAGAGGGCCGGAGGAGCTCAGATTTCTGTAGAGCTAGAGGCGAAGGCAGTGATTCCCTGCTCGGTTCTCTAAAGCAGCCTGGGGATAGGGTTTCTTGCAATATGTGGTTCAAGAGTCTTTGACCTTTCCTTTTCATAGCTGTCCCCTGTGAGGAAGCTACATGTTTTATCTTCATTCTGTTGCCATTTGCAGGTGCAGCTGGAAGAGAGGGTTGAATTTTATAGAGTGTATTTGCAAGTCAAACTATCAATGATGCGTGTTACAGGATATTCTGCAATTATCAGAAGGTGTAACAGGTTCCTGCTCGTAATATCCCTGGTGGACTTTGCACATGCACTTTTTATCTGAACTTACATTAATAACTTTAAACAGGTACAGGTTATTATCTGAGTAACCTGGAGTTTAGCTCCATAGATCTGGCTTTGTTCCTGGAGTACAGCTGCCTCTGAAACTCTTGCCCAGTGTAGCACTGGGTTATCGATGTGTCTGAATACCCAGGGCAGAAAATGAAGCAGGGTAGTTTTACATGTTTTTTTCTTGCCAATACACTTCAAAAGCTGGAAGTGTATTCATGTTTCCCTTAGGGCTTAGATCCAGCTCGAGTAAGTGTTCCAGTTATTGGTGGCCATGCTGGGAAGACTATCATCCCTCTGATCTCTCAGGTAAGTTGTAGTTACTGATGTGGGTGGCATCACACTCATCAGTGTGCTAACGTTGATGTAAAGTATCTTTGTGATGGCATGTAACATGCTAAGATACAGCAGAGACAGTATTCCCTCTCTGTGGCAGCTTTCATTCTGAGGTGAGGGACAGGATACTGAAAGGCAGTGAACTCATTTGGGTGGTTTAAACAGTTCCAGCCTTTCTCTTCTAAAGGAGTTTGGGATAAAAACTGAGGTGTAGTGCCGGTGTTCAGATGTCTCAGCATGGGTTGGTTTGGTTCTTATTTTCTATGACAGGTGTTGAAGGGGGCCTATCGGGATGCTGAGGAGGAGCTCTTCATTAAGGACTGCAGTGATAGGACAAGGGGTAATGGGTTCAAACTTAAACAGGGGAAGTTTAGATTGGATGTAAAGGAGAAATTCTTTACTGTAAGGGTGGTGAGGCACTGGAATGGGTTGCTCAGGGAAGTTGTGAATGCTCCATCCCTGGTG
>JAOEHX010049139.1:3184-38317 GCA_025448015.1 Bolborhynchus lineola | reverse complement strand
TGAAAGTCAAAACCACAGCACTGCACCAGCTACTAAGAAGGAGAAAAATGACTGCTACTGCTGAACCCAGGACAGCAGCAAGTGCTCAGTTTCTCTGAAGATCAGGCTACCCATAATGACATTTTGCATTTTAATAAGTTCTGTATGAATCTTCTGTGAAGTCTTGTTTGGATTTTATTTTCTGGATATGACTTTAAACCTGCATTTGTAAATCAACTGCATAATTAAATTAAAAACAAGAGGCTTCATTTTGCTTCTTGGTGTAGATTGGTCTAGAGCAGGAAGTTGATTGAGAGGTGTGGTCTGAATGTAAGGATTTTGTATAAAAGTGAGCACTGTCATGGCATGTAGATGAGGCACTTAGGGGACATAGTTTTGTGGTGGACTTAGTTGTTAGCTTAATAGTTGGACTTGATCTTCAAGGTCTTTTCCAATGTAAGCGATTCTGTGACTCTGGCAAATTGCTGTTGCCACATTATCAGAATAATGGGGGATGAGGGGAAAAGACAAATGTTCATTCTGAACATGGAAAGTAATAACTATTACATTTGGCTGAACACAGGTTCTGTATAAGACAACTTATTTTAGGTGAGGTAGAAGGCAAAAAAAAAAAAAAAGAAAAAAATCCTAGTTGGGGGGTTTAGGTTTATTTTCATTTTGGCTTAAAAAATGATTCTGCTTTGAAGCCATTAGGTATAAATTCCATTGAAGATCCTCGCCATGGGCACCTACTGTAAATAAATGCTGAAAGATTTGTCCAGGCCAATGTAGAGAGTTGTAGAGAACAATCGGTGTGTAAGTATGTTTTCTAATTCGGAGAAATCTCCAGGAGCTCGCCAACAAAGTTTAGGTTAACAAGCAGGTAGGTAATTCTTTATTGCGGCGTCTGGAGACGCGAGGGATAGCTCCTCCTAGCGTGTCTCGTCCGAGCATCAGCCAGGCTGTCATGATTATATTATATTATATTATATTATGATTATATTGACCTTATACATATTCATTAGATCACATACATATTCACTGAGTTACTTATACATTACATCAAACTTCTAGAATTCCTCCTGCATGCACACTAAAGTATGATAGTGGGCTTTGGGATCCTTGGTGGTTATTTCTTCATCATCTTCCTCTTTATCACTTCATTTTAGGATCGTTTTCATGTCAGTAACCACCGGTTCTGGCCAGTTCTTAGCCATTTCCTTATCTCTGTAGTTGCTAACGAAGCCTGATGTCCTTAAAGTTACTAATTTACAATCCCATTCTTCGATCAACCCCATTCTTCATTTCTCCCCTTGCTTCCAGCATCTCTGGTACTTAGCATCACCTCACTACCCAGATAAGTCATAAACCTGGTTTAACTGGCTATTTTAGACTAATTTATAGTTGCCTCCTGTCATTCAAGTAGCAGGAAGCCTGTGGAACTTCACCTGATTAATTTTCCTGCAGTGTCACCATCCAGCTTGTTTCTGGCATACAATTTTCTATTTGACTTGTTAGTTTTCCTCTAGGGCCTGTGAAAACTGGAGAGCATGGTTACATATTTAATTTGAATGAATTGATTTACACCTCAGCAATAAATGTTGTGTGGCTTTTTCTTTTTATTCAGTCTTAGTTTTAAGAGGTTTCATCAAAACACTCTAAAAGCTGCTGTACCAGTGGAAGGTCTTAATCTGAGGACTCTGGTAAGGTATCTGTTTCTGACTGTATAAATAGGATGCAATGACTGTCCTTTCTTGCTATGAATATGGCTCTTAGATGCATCTATTGTTGGGGTATGATTGCTGAGAAATTCCACTCTGGTGCTTCACTCTGTTAGACAATGTGATAGACAATAACACAATTAAGATGCCTGGCTAAAATAGAAAGGAAGTGGAAGCCTAGTCTGAGTTTCTCAGAAATTAAAGCTAAAATTTAAAAACCTGCTGTTTCTGTGTAAACTTACATCTCTTTACTAAGCTTCGTCGTATGGTTAAGGCAGGTTTTCATTTATACAATACTGCATTCAGGTTTTCCATTCATTTGCTTGTCTGGATCTCTAAAAGTGAAGATCAACTCTTGGTCAGGTTATGCCAGGCTCAGATTTGTGCACAGTAGTTTTCCTCGCTGAACATCTGTGCTGCAGCTGTTCAGCTTTTAGCTGTGCAGTACATTGGTCTCAGTAAATAAGTGGCCAAACCATAGGGTGAGAGAACAGCTTTAGTTCTAAATTTGATGCGGGGGAAGGAGGAAGTGATTATGTTTAACTTCTTTACTCCAAGAGAAATTTGGAACTTGGTGCTGCAGTCTCTTCTGGTTTGAGTAATAGATTTCTGATAGTCCTATCAAGTTATTCTTTTTCAACATATAGGGTGGTAAAAAAGAATAATATGTCTTATAAGGATTAAATAAGAACTAGTGATTACATGCTCCAATTAGTTGGGAATTGAGTGATGAAGCAAAATCCAAAATAACTCTCCAAACAGGTTAAGTTTAAAGACTTTCTAAAGGCAAAAATGTGGGTATTCAGTGCTTTTCTGTGGGATAGGATGTTAAGGCACCAGCAGAGAGAGCCATTGTTTCAAAGATGTGTGAAAAGCCATGTGGATGGTAGGGTTTGCTGTCAGGGCATGACACTGATATGTGTTACAGTAATAACTCTCAGAAATTTTTAAGCCGATAAAAGAAATCTTGTAGAGAAAGATCTTCCTCTCCTAAAGCTGCCCTTCCTCCCTCCCAACCCCCTCAAATCTGGGCGGAGTTGCAATAAGGATCATCTAACTGTCAATGTTTCTGCTTTTCACGCTTCCTTCAATGTATAGCCTTTAATGACATATCTAGGGTATGTGCAGAACTTGTCTCGAAAGAGCTTATAAAGTGAGGGCAATCTCATGTGCCATTGGATGTCCGTCAGGAAAGGGCTGAGGGAGGTTGGAATCCCGCCTAAATATGTAATCACAAGTCTCGGACCTTACATCAAATGCACTGGGGATCAAAATCAATGTAACAGCATGAACTGTTCTTGAAGTTTTCAGTTGCTGTTGAGACTTACAGTATTGTCAGCGCTGTTGAAAATGATGCATCCTTCATGTGGGGGAGTTACTGTCATCTTGTTCTGAGCTTGTTTCTGAGAGTATGCACCAGTCTTACTTTGACTAGAAGACCAATGCTCAAGCCCAAGAAGAAACATGACATTCCCAGCTGTAAAATGGTCTGTTATCCTGACCATTTGCAAAGCTGAAATGGGTCCATTTACTTTTGCTGGGGCACGTATAGTTGCTTGGCAGCTTCTTGGCCCATGAGCAAACTCTGTAGGACTTCAGAGCCTGAACAAATCTCAATGTCAGACTTTACTAAAGTTGCAACTTCTCCCCTTGTTGTGTGCTGGAAACTTCAGGAATTCTTGATGTGTCTTTAATTAGAGGAGGATCTCTTACCTTGCCAAACCTTTCCAGTGTGAGGGTAATGAAATCTGAAACCAGGCAAGTTTTGCGTGGTTCTGAATTTCATCACAAATCATATCTTGCACTTCTCATTTCTCCCCTGGGGTAGAAAAGCTCCAGTATCTTTCTGTCTCCAGAAAGGAGGCAACGCCTGCATAGTTCCCCCATGCTGGCTGATTATACTAACTTAATCATAATTGAGGAAGGAGTTAGCTATCAGCTTGTACATGATGCTGGCATGTAGAGCCCTGTACAACGTCAGGCCAGCCCTGATGAGACAGCAAGAGGGAAGCAGCAATGGCAGCAAGAAAAAGGGTTTTGCTGATGTATCTCACAATTGTCACAGAATGTTGAAGAACAGGTAGAAAAGCGAGGAAACCACCTTTTGCTAAACAGATTCCTTCTTTTAGTAGGAAATGGTGAATTTAGGAGATCTACTTTAGGTATCCAGAGTCAGCAGTATATACTGAGAAAAGCCAAACCTATATGATGCAGGCTATGTAATAAAATTATCAAAATGGAGATAAGTTTTTAAATATCTTTTTTTCCAATGGCAACTCAAAAAAGGGAAACCTCCTGAGACTGTTGTTCTTTTCTTTTTCTTTTTTTGTTTTTTCTTTTTTTCATATCTGTTTGATTTTTCAGAAGCTCTTAAGCCATGTGTGAATTCTCACTATTGTTTCTTACAAGATTATTTCTTATTATTTCATAGTGTGGTAAGTTTAAATTACTATATGTCACAGAATAATAATTAAAGAATGCATACTTGCTACTCTCCATGATTAGCTCTTACTGCTAATGGCGATGTTATTTCTGCTGCCTTAATGCTCCCTTCTCCCTCATCAGAAAAATACAGATTAAAAAAATCTCTCTTTTTCTGACTGTAAAGCCATCACTTCCTAGTATGTACTTCCTAGGTCCAGCAGTCCATGCTGCTGCTTCTGTGATCTAATGCTATTGTCCATTATGTCTTCAAAGAGAAGATTGCGGTAATGCTAATCATGATTCCAACACTAGCCCTAATTTTGTTTTAAGGTAGTGGGGGGTATATACTATAAATTTAACTGAAGTCTTCCTTCTCTTCTCTGGCAGCTGCACTAATGTCAAGAGTGCTAGTACTGAGAAAGCTGCCAGGGCTCAGCTAGCAAAAAGCATACTTCGGAGAGAAAGAGACTCTGCAGTTGTCTTGTGCTGTTTCTGCAGCAATGAATGATAGTGGGAGGCACTTGTGGATTTACAATAAGGGGAGGTTTATCTCAAGTTATCTCAGATCAGTGGGTTTCTGAAGTATCCTACAAAACCAGTATGACCTATAATGAAACCCATTTGTTTATGTTACTGTTATCCTGCAATTTTTTTGGTATGGTGTGATGCATCTTATCTTTCTCACCTCTTTTTCAGTCCTTTAAATGCTTTTCACCTTTGTATGACCTTAATGATTCGAGATTTCAAACCTTCAGCAACTTCAGCTTCTTACCACAGTATCTGCACTGCAGGAAGTATTACTTTGCCTTGAAAGATCTAGGGACTTTTTGGAAGGTTGTTGTAAGGAGAAGAAAAGGAAAAGAAACTAACATAAAAATGAGTTCTGTGGAAACAGCTCTAGAGGGAGTTTTCAGAGCTGGGATGTACAGTCGTTACTGGCTTACTAACAAGAAATTCCTTACGTGTAGAGCTCAAAAAAGAGAAATCAACTATGAGATGAAACCCGTGCTGTGTGAAAAGGTGTGCTTTAGGAACTTCCCTGGTGTGAGCAATAGGTAGCCAGGAGAGTTAAGAGGTTTAGCTAACAAATGCTGTCGAGTAACAGATAAGAGAATGAAACTCCCTCACTAATGCACTGCACTGTTTTCTTTAGTGTTAAAAACAGCAGGAGAGAACTGGTATTGCTCAGTGTTAGCAGTTTTGGCCTGAATTCACACATGAAGATTTTGTACATGTAAAGTACAAAAGGGAACATGTGGTCCTTTTCCATCAGTTTCCTTTGTTGAACTTCGCTCTCATCTGTTCCTTCCCTCTTCTCTTGGACTTCTGTATGCCTGATACTAGTTCTAAGTTAGCAAATGCTGCCTCAGTGCCACTGTGGCTGTCTGTCCATGATCTGTGGTGATGGTTCATAGAGACTGACACTGCAGGGGCCAAGCATCTGCAACTGGCCTAAAAGGATGTTACGTTTTACCCCATATCTTCACTTAAATTAATTGAGTGACAAGGCTGATGGGAACAGCAGTGTGACATGGTGGTCAATGTTGCATAAGTTTAAGCATTTGAGCTGCATTTCCTCGTGATCCATGTGATGCTGAGCTGTGCTAAGTCATTTGCTTGGAATAGTAAGCACAGCAGTAAAAGCTGCTTAAGAGAAAGTACTTGGATCTTGCCACAAAAGCTCTGAAAAACAGGTAACTGATCCTCTGTGGAATGATACCTGGCAAGAGCAAAGGTGAATGAACTCAGTTAAGATTCTGGTCAGAAGCACCAAAATTAGGTGGCTGAAGAGTTAATAAAGCATTTCTTGTATCAGTTCTTATCAAGAAGTGCTTTTCTGTATTCATTGTCTTTGCTTAAGGCTGTTAAAGGTGGTGTCTGCAGCTTGCTCTTATTTAAGCAGTGGGGAGTAGTTACTTTCTGTGTGACACTTAAACCCAACAACAAAGCTTTTGTAAGTCCAGGGAAACATGCAAAGTATGATAATACGGTGTCTAGCTTTATGGACTGTTCTTTAAGACCAGGAAGATTTCTGTTCAGAAAAGGGAAGGTGCATCTAGCTCTCTTTTTTTAAGTATCTGAATTTCAGCTTTTGAGCTGATCTGTAAAAATGAATGTCGTGGTTTTCCTCAGGAATTCCTGAATTGAAAAAGCAATGAAAGGGAAAAAAAAAAAACAAAACAAAACAAAAGGAGGGGTAAACTTGCCCTGACTTAAGTCTTGAGAACTAAATTGAGCATTAAAATAGATTTGTACCGTCAGTCTCCTTAGACTGAGCATTGCTAGGCTTAATGAGAAAGTACTGAAGCAGAATGACAGTTTCTTATTAACTCAACTAGACTTGTCTAGCTATTTCCACACTGCCTTCGCTTGCTCATTAATGACCTTCTGCGCTATAAAAAGAACAACCCAAACACTCTAAGCCCCTGGGAAGACCTTTTTATATGGTCTATCAGATGTTAAATGGCCTGCAAGCAGCAAAGAAACAGCCCTGTGAAATGCTGATCAGCATTTTTGTCTTGTTCTTGTGCCTAGACAAAAAAAGTATAATTGATTAAATTGTCTACTCCAAGATAACAAATGCAGGTGACACACTAAGCCTGAGTCACTGATGTCTGCACTTCATTCCAACCAAATCCAAGCTGACTTCAAAGTAATGGAGTCACAGCTGTAAGTAGCTGAGAAAGAAGATAAAGCTGTCAAACTTTCCATGACCACCACTGTATGTGAGTGAACTGCCTAGAAGGAAAATGTTTGTCATTGACCCATCATTCTAAAAAAGCAGAAAGTGTAGCAGGAAGTAAGTTAAAATAGCATGGATGTAAGTGATTGTTTTCTTCATGTGCTGGCTGGGAACCTCAAGGGGGGAAACACATTCTTGTGTCAGAATCTGAGCAGCTTGTTGCAGATAGAGCGAACAAGCAAATGCTGGCCAGGTCTGCTTTGTCAACCTAAGGCTCACCTCTACAGTCGCTTCCTCACAGCTCCACAGGATTGCAAATAATTCCTAGTAGTGCCTGGCTATGGGTAGCCGGGTTACCTGAAACAAGAAGCTTCCTGTGATTGGGGAATTGATATATTGGCTTGTGAACTTATAGCAGTGAGTTAACTTAATCTCTAGTGGTGTTTCACTGAGTTCAGGAGACTCTACTCAAGCCTTGTCTGTCAGTGTGGGAGATTACTGCGGTAGTTGGTTGAAGCAGCTCAAAATAACTTGAGGATCAAAGCTATGTGAACTCAGTGCAGTGGAGCTTCCAAACATACACTGTTTTCTGCTCTGAAGAGTCCATTATGATTATAAAGCTTGGGAAACTAGAACTGAAGACCGTGTTAATGATTTTCAAACTTCTTAGTTCCAAAGAAGTCTGAATGTGGATCAGCTTTTAAAATGCTATTAAATTTGAATTTGGAGTTTTGCTTTGAGTTTGAGTTGGGAATTGGTAGTTGAGAGGGGAATTATTTCACTAGACATCAGTGCAAGTCTGTTGAATGCAGCAGTATCTGGGTACCTATATAAAATCAAAATAAATGCCTGCACAATCCCCTTTGGACTGAGATTAGTGTTTTGGCTTGATATGAAATCCCTATCCTCTAACCTGGAAAACTTGTAGCTGTAAAAGAAGTGGTATTTAATAATAGAGCAAGACTTGATTTCAATGGAAGTATTGTCTGAGTAGGGACATCAGAGCTTGGTTCCAGAGCACCAATAAAAAAAAAAAATAAAATAACCTTTTTATTTATTGGGCACTCAGACTTGAAGACTCCCAGGTGCCTATTAGTCTAAGGGCTTGTCTGTACAGGAAAGTTAGTGTGCAATATGTTGGAATATGAATTTACAACGCACCAAATGCTCTGTGCTCCCCCTGTGTTTGGATATTTTTAGCGCCTGGTAATAGTGCCTTTCTCTGTGGCAGTTCATTCAGCTTTGAAAGTGAAGTAAATCACATTCTTCTTAATGCCTGTGTGGTGAGTGAGCGCCAGCTAGCCAATGCCCTCTAAACTTGTACCCAGACTTCCTCCTCTCAACTACTGTGAATGGTGAAGTTTAGTAGGATTCTGCCTTTGTCCATGGGGGTGACAATGATTCTGCTTACTTTTTTAGAAGGGAGGAAAAGAGTATGTTTTCAAAAGTCTCTGTATTTCAGTTCTCAATACAGCTTTGGGTATGTAGGGAGTTTCAGTATAATTCTGCTTTGAGAGCTATTTCATTAATATTTTACAGCTGACACTTACTAAAATACTATGTACTTGAGCCTGGCCAGAAGGCTTGTATGGTTTTTCAGTGAGCTGTGTTGAAATTTACTAACCTTCTCTTTTTTGACTTGGTTAGTTTTAAATGCAAATCCATCCAAACAAACGCTTTTGCTGGCATATATGGAAGAGGCAATGTAGCATCAGAGCGAGAACAAGGAGAAACAATATGGGAGGGAGGACAGGTAGGAATTGCTCTGGTTTTGTTTGTTGGGGTTTTTTTTTGTGGCTGTTCTGACATTTGCTGTGTTTTAAAACTGTGAACTGAAAGTGTGAGGTACTGGGACAACCCTCAGTTTGCTTACAATTCTTGTCAAGAAATATTGGATAGAGAAACCTGACTGTTGAAGAAGCTTTGGAAGCTGGGTTGTCGTTTTCTTGTTCATTTGCTTTTTTCTTAACCTGAAAAGTGCACCTAATATCTGGAAGGAAAAGGGGAATAGGGAATAAAAATCTTTCTAATTCAGTCTAATCCATACTCGATCTATTCACCTTACTAAGAAAATTCTTTCACCCCTATTGTGCAGAAAATGTTCCAGCTTGCATATAAATGGTAGGAGCTGATTGTGAGTCTTACACCTTCCACAGACTTGATGTAACCTTGCTGTTCTGCTTCAGGTATCCATGGTATGTCATAGGAATGCAGCAGAGAACCAAAGTCCAACTGAAGTCTATTTATCCTGCATAATCTGAAGCTTCCAGAGAGAGACAATCCTGACTTTGTGTCTCCGAATTCAGCAGTACTGCTCCTGTTTCCTAGGGTAAAATGAGGGAGAAATTAGCTGTAAGTCCATGCACCCAGAAAATGGTGTCACAGGAATCAGGCTAAATTTCACATAACTTACTTTCAACTAGCTCATTTCCTGAGAACTATCTGCTTTGTTTGACTCTGCTCTTCTGTGTGATAAAAAGAAGCATAAACATATTAATACTAAAGTGAATTACTGTATTTTTTCAGCCTCTTGTTAAGCACATGAAAACTCTTCTATCCAATTGGAGAACTAAAGCAGGCTGAAAGAAGCATTGCTGCTCTGTCTGTCCTGTGTGCAGATAAGATGCAGCAACCTGGTGGGAAGGCTGGGGTTCTCATGGAGGACTGCACCTGGAATCCACAAACATTGTTCATTGCAGAGCCCCATTCTGTGGGAATTCCTCCTTAATTCCAATGCCATGAGACTGAAGGAGATGAAATGTGACCGGATATTGACCACGGTGACTTGCCTTTATGGGGTGACTGTGGTGAACCAGTCAGCTCTAGTTATTGCTGAGGACTGCTTTGTGTGATGTTTGCAAACACACAAGTTTGCAGCTAGAGCAGATCTGGGTAAAAAAGCATGTTCTTTATTTCAGTCATGCTGTGAGTCGGCTCTCATCCAAGTCAAATTTTGCCTTGACCAGCTGATGTAGTGTACACAGCTTGTCCCTGCCTTTGGTGTTTGTAAAGCCATGCTATGCACTGATGTGATCACAAAATATTTGAGCTCCAGCGCTGCAACTGTGGGGAGGATAAGCCCTTCACACAGGGACACTGTAACTACATACAAGTTGGAGCATCAATGTTAGTGGGGTAACCCTTCCTTCTGTCCAAAGGAATTGACACCTAACTGAACTTTTGGCTGTGGGAAGGCAAAAAAGTAGTTGACCTTAAATGACTTGCACAAAGACCAAAAAGGAGACTGTCAGGCTAGCTCTTACAAACAGCCTGGCTCCCAATCCTCTGTTTAAGTCGCTACACCAAATGTGTGTGTCTCCATTCATGCTGAATGAATTCTCAGACTGTGCTGCATTTCCTCCCTTGAATAATAATCTTTAATGAAAAGGAAAATGAGAAAACAAGGTAATGACAGATAACACAGAGAAAACATTGGAAAGTGAAGAAAGAAATGTCTGGGAGTAATGGCAATGCTGATATTCCCATGTTAATGATTCAAGAGCTTTCTGACTGCTGTAGAAGCAAAAATTATAGTAGCTGCCGTCTACAGAGATTTGGGCAATGCAGGGAAAATTTTAAAACTCAACAGTAATGGTCCTCATGTTTGTTCTCAAAAGATACCTGCTACTCCCTCCTGCGAGGTGGTCTCTGGGATGCAAAATGCCCCTTGTAGGTTTATGCCTGTAGTTAATTAATGTGAGATCCTCCCTCTCTGGCCTGACTAGTGAAGAGAACTTAATGAATTACTGAGACACTCAAAGAAAACAGGCAAAACTACCAATTATATTATCAGGTTTATCTATTGCATGAATGTGCACTTAATATCTACCTTAGCTCCACGCCTACCCATGCACAAATACCTGTGATTCTAGTAGCTCTCAAATCACTCATTCCTTTAGATTGTCTTTTGTTGTAACTACATTCACCTCCTCTGCTCTCTCCCCTGTTTTGAGGCCAGTCAGCTGTGACAGATACTATGTTCTACCTGTTATGTGCAACTAACCACTTCTGATTTTGGAGAGCATGGTTTTAATTAGCTCTCTTCCTCTTCCCTGGTTGCTGAACAGATCTAGCCTCAGGTGGAATTTTTTAATTGTGCCGTTGTTGTCTGTTACACAAGCTAGAGTTCTGTTCCATAGAGTAAACTTGAGACAAATATGGGTTTTTTTCTTTTTGTTTTTTGGTAGAAGAATTCACAAAACTGGTTAAAACTTTTTAAAGTCACACGAACGGTTGTTTTTCACGTGTATAGTAACGAGTGCAGACAGTCAGGGAGATACTTTGCTTCCTCTCTAGGTTTATCTGACTTCACCACTTTTTTTATTACTTACCAAGTCATTTTCTGAGATGTTTGCATGTGGGTGCAGTGATGGTGCTAGAGTTGCCCATTTTTGCTGCCTCTTTAGGAACTGGTTTCCCAAGATGTTCGGGGGAGCCGCATGCCTTCCCTTTTACCTTTTCTCACTGGCATCAGTTCTCATGTTTGACTGACCTTTGACTGAGTGATCCAGTTTGCTACTTTGTCAAAAGAGTTTTTATTTATGTTTTCTGGGCTAGTTTGCAGATGAGTGAACAAGCTAATGGACTAGGCAGAGAGTGTGTGGTAGTTTGGGGAAAGATGGTCATGTGGGATACCTTGGCATTTTCAGCTCTTCGGCCTTGCTCACTGAACTGCACTTGAGGTTTGCAAAGGGGTAAGCTGTCTCCTACATTTGTAGGCCAGGGAGAAACTACAAGGACACTAAAGAATTATTCTCACCTTAGAAACAAAGCAAGGAGCATGAGGCAGCAGTGGCTGAAAAACCTGACTGCTGATTTCCTTTACTATGACAGGCCTGGGAGAGCACCAGCCTCTAGACTAGCCCAGGAGAGAGCAACTCTACGCAACTTTTTCCTGAGAATATCACTTTGGTGGTTTTTTTTTCCTGTTTGTTTGTTTTTACCTCAAACCTTGCTCTAAACTATTTAAACACTCTGGAAAAAGCTATCTCCAGTTTGAATATACCAGCCTCTTATCTATACAACACCCAGAATCTCCTATCTCCAAGACAGTGGTTTGCAAGATTTGGGTGGGTTCCTGTGAAGATAAATCACATCAGAGGCATGACCTTTATCCTTGGTGCTATTTAAATAGCTTAAATATCTATTGACTTCATGCCTTGTGATTTCAGTTGCTGAAAAGTGAACACTAAAGAAAGGAAGAGTTGACCTACAGTGTATCAGATTGGTGATATCTTCGTTTACAGAGCTCCGCAAATACAGATGGCATTTTTCCAACAAATTCTCCCCCCAGCGCTGCTGCATTGTGCCTGGATACTTCTGAGACATAATCTGTGCATCTGTATGGAGCCTGACAAAAGAAAAGTGACTAGTTTCTACTGTAAAAGATAAGTTGTTGAGGGAAAGATGATGATATAGCAAAACAACTGGAAGCCTTTTTTGTCTGCAAATAAATGTTCCTCAGTGGTTCTTAAGAACAATCTTTAAATCATTTGTTTACATAATTCTGCATCTTTGTGGGGATTTTCTGCTGGAAGAGAGGATAGAGCTCAAGTCAGGAAGGTGTAATCCAGAGCACCATAGTCAGTATGTTTAATGAAGAAACGTATTTGCATTTGACCGTTAAAGGGCAGAAGATTCAACATATCACAGGAAACTAAAGAGAAGGGTCTCCATATCTTCTGTATTTACAAAATGGATCCACTTCCATGGAACTCTGCTCTGGAGTAATCTAATCAAAACAAAGCCCTGTTTTTATATTTTAAAGAGCTGTGGAAAAAATAGTTAATGTAGGCCAGTGTGAAGAAATACCTACTCAAATTTGGAGACAGTGTGAAACTATAACCAAAGAAATTATTAACTTACCAACACTCATGTGTTAATTCTAGCCTATATCCTAAACTGTTCAAAGATCAGAAATACCAAGAACAGTGCTAATGGGTAAATGCAAGGAATTTAGAAAATGTGTTCATCAATTTGGACTTTGTTTCCCTACAGGAACATTGACTATGCATTTAGACTACATAAACTGGGTTTTGTATTGTTCTTTACATTCTGAAAGTGCTAAGTATGATTGTTCTGGTGGCAGATCCAACTGTGCAACTGCATGATAGTGTTATATGTTTGTAGGAGGACACAGTTCAGGCAGAGGACTTAAGTCGACTTTCCCAGTTCTCTAAACTTGTATCAAACTGTGTTTTTGAAGTTTCTGACTGTCATCTCCAACACTGCTTCTACAGTAAGATCTGTAAGAGTAGACTTCTGGTTTTGGAAGCTTTATTGTGTCCTCGAACTATAAAATCCCTTGCATAAGGTCTTTAGTTATGTTCCTCTCTGAATAGTGTAGACTGTTGGTTTTAAACAAAGAAAAGTTAAATTTCTGGCATTTCTAATATGCCTCAAGCTAGCAAAACTTTAGTTTGGAAACGAAGCACTGAGGTGTTACCTCTTTCCAACTTTGGTTTGGTATGTTTATCTATCATTGTTCTACATCTTTATCTGAGTGTTCAGATAAACCTGATAAAGCTTCCCAGCTGTCTCTGAAGGAACTGATTTCTGTCTGGCTGTAAGTGCCACTGTCTGGTCAGGACATGGGCAATGAATAGAAGTTTTGCACAGTTTCTTAAATATTAACTCTTATGTCATGAGAGCTGTTTTATCCTAGTTGCTCTGCTAGTTGGAAATGTGTTATCCAGCCCATTAGTTACTGGAAAAAAATAACCATCTGTGCTGCGTATGTGTTGGTTCTGCTGTTTGGTTGTTACAACCGAAAGCTTTCCTTTTCTTCAGTTGGCAAGTTCAGTTTGTCATAAAGGTCTATGACAGCATAGTAAGTAACAAACCCAAATGGCACATACAAAACCCAGCCACACTGTGTTTCTAAAGTTCTGAGGTTCTCTTTTCTTCTGGACAGCTGCCTCCAAGGACTGTAGAGTTTTCTGTGAAGATGACCAGAAGAATTTCAGAGCCATCATCTACAATGTATGCTATTTAATATCTAAAATATGTTCAGAAATAGTTCTCATAACTGCAAATATTAGAAGCTAACTCCTGAATGTGGCCCAATAGTCAGTTCTTTTCCTGTCTTTGGATGGTGTTGTAATGTTGCTGTGAACCATTAGCTGTAATCTTGCAGGGAAGAGCAGCTGCATTTTGCTAATGAGGTGATCCCATCTATAATTTGCTTTTATAGCTCAAGGTTTGTATTTGTTAACGTTTATAAAGTGCTTTGAATTAAATGGCACAGAAATTTTTGTTGTTGTGACATTTGTTCCTCCCTGAGAGCTTGTGTAACCTGGAGGAGCTGTACAACTGTAAACTGGCAACATAGCCTGCATCCCTGTGAAACAGTAAAGAACTGAAAGTAGGTTGGTTGTGTTTCTGTAGTTCCACACTACTGTTTGCATTATGACTCCACTTTTACATCAGCAGGGAAGGTCTCTACGCATTCTGGCAGTCTCCAGAAACAGTAGGTTTTGGATAGTGTTGAAAGGTCCTTGGTGACCATGGTGATCCAGTTGTAGTTGAAAGCAAGTATTCAGTTGGCATGCTAAGCCTCTGTCATGTGGACAAGGACATGAAAAAAGTTTCAGGCTTGCTGCCATCTCTTACCCTATGCAAAGCCTATCCTTTTGATATTTATCCATTGTACTGCTTCTTGATCCTGCTTTGCTTTATAAAACTTTTCCAAGATGTGTTTTCTTACCACAGTTATTTCTACAAATTCCCTTTCCAAGTTGTTATCTTGGGTTCATGCAAACTCTCCCGACTTAAAAAGATAATGTCTCTATTTTGTATTTTAGAAAGTGATGTGTACATGTGTGGTACGATAAAACAATTAGCCTGAATAACACAGGGGCTTTTTTGGGTTATAGATTTTTAAGTGTTCTGATCAGATCACAATGGGATGAGTAGCAGCTTGCAGACTGCAGAGAGTACCTATCTGCTAGCTGTTTCTTACATACAACAGTCCTCACTATTTATCATGATGATTTGAAAGAAGCTTAATAGTGAATCACCACATGGTTTGGATGTATAGTTTGTTCAGACTGACTTCAGGCAGCCTTTGTGTAAAACAGGCCCAGAACTGGAACAGCAAAATTGTTGCAGATCAGGACTGAGCTGGATTGGCACTGAGGTCTGGGAAGCTCATTTAGTGCAAGTTGTAGCTGGTGGTATCAGTGCTTCACTTTCATGAGCATAGAGCTTAACTTTGCTGCCAGCCTGGCAACTTCCCACTGGGATAATGTAATGCAGCTGCAAGATTGTTTTGGCTCTGTGCTAACTCCTTTCCCTACCTTTTTTAATAGTCTGTCTCCTGCCTTTCCCCATCCAGTCATAAAACCTTTCCTAACATTTGCTCTACTTTTAAGAGCTAGTAAGCTCATGGCAGTTGATAACAGAGCCAACACCCTTCCATGAAAATGCACTTTTCAGCAGTGAAATATGCTGCCTTTTGGGGAATGTCAAGAGTTGATTCTGAGGTATTGAGTTTTGGCTTGGTTTGTTTTGTTCTCTTTCTCAGGTAGCTATCCCTCATATCCCAAGGCTGGCTAATGTGCAGTTTGTGTATTTCTGTGACTATTTAAAAATAGATCTGAGACTTTTGGAATGTAGTAAGAGTCTAGCTTGTGTGAGTTTTGGCCTATTTAAAGGACTATGAAAAGACCTGAGGTCCACTCTTGGAAGACAAGGCTACTTCAGGTTCTTGGTCCTGCCTTCTTAAAGTCAGGACTGAGTTTGGCTCTCTAGAGATTAGATGCATAGTCATGGGTGCTCAGTTTGACCTGATTGTCACAATTATTTCATAACAAAAGTAGTTGTTGATGTTGTAATTCATGTATGGGTTATGGTAGAATGAGATTTGTTTTACAGATCAATTTGTTTATCGTCCAGCTTTCCAGTTCTTGACTAACAATAATCAAGAAATTTGAGAATATTATAGTAAGCTTCTTCCTTCTTTTGTAGCTTCAAACCCAGAAAGACTAATACAGCTTTTAAAACTTAGCTAAAGCCTTTATTCGGGGCAATGTCAAAATCATCAAAATAAGGGTAAGCAAAGGTAGCTAACTACACTCTGCCTTTAACTGCAGCCTTTTGGCTTAGAACCTCTGACATAAGGCCTCCCAACCCATCCTTCCTCCAGTGATTATCTTCTTCTGGAATTTGACCTTTAAATGAAAATATGAATATTTCTTATTTCCTGTAGGGAAACCACAAATATGGAAGAGTGTAATCTGTAGCAGTGCAAATGTTAGCGTCTGCAGGGGCTGAGACAATTGGCTGAGGTTGTGAAAACTGCACTCTCCTCCTGCTTAATTGGTTCCTTACTTCTGAATGGCACATGAGCCAAGGTACAAATTTGTAAGAACCCGAACTGACCTCTGAGGGAAAGTAGAGAGACTGCTTTTGTGTGTCTAATTCCCCTTATTCTTAGTAAGTTAGTGATGATTTCAGCTGCAGTTAGTAAGATCCATTCCCCTCTACAGCCAAGTGGTAAATTGTTCCTCTTTCTTTCCTAATGTTCTTCCTGTCCTCACCCTGACAGGCCATTCTTGTTAAGGGAGATCGCTTTCTGCCACTTTTGTTGGTGCCATTGTGTTGCAGATTGGTTGGGGAGCCTGTGCTAGACCCGCAATTAAGACCTGCAAAAGATCTGGGGGACTTTCTTTGTCTGGGATTTTCCTAAGTCGTGCCCGGGACCCTCAGGCAGGTCCTGTTCCTCGCCTTGTGCCTTCCTTGCGTTAGCCAGTGGGAGGGTCGGAAAAAGGCAGGGGTCAGACGTGGAGGCCCCCAGTAAGAGTTAAATAAACCCTGAATAGACAGAAATTACATTTCTAAATAATTGTTCTGGTTTTCAAACAGAAACCGCTGGGTGTCTTGTTGTTAGGAGCAAGCTCATGTCCTTAGGGACTGACTGAATATCAGGAAATTCAGCTTACGGTTTGTATTTTTTCAAAAGAGCTTGTCCCTGTTGTCTTGACAGCATAGAGTGGGAAAACAGCAAGGGGTTACCAAATAATGTGTATTAGAAATACCCGGTCAGTGTCTGGAGAGTGCCAGGCTGCAGCCACCAGCATGTAAAGGCAGACATCGGTAGGATGCTTTGGGTTCCTGAGATATTTTTATGAATGAAAGGTGCTTAAAACAGGAATGCATGCTGAAATAGGCAGTGCTAATGGAGTCTCCACAATCTCCTTATCTTCTCCAGTAAATCTGCCCCTGAAGATAAATGTTTAATAACATACCTATTTGGTTGTACTTGTTAAAAGTGGTTGAACTAATGACCCATAATCCAATAGATCCATTTGTAGTGAATCGCACCAACATTCAATCCTATGTTGCTGATTTGGCAAGATGTCTGCTTAATTTACTGCTTTTCAGTGTTGCAGCTTTTGCTCAGTGCTTGAACCAAATGATTTCTCTGGCACTGAATGTAACCCACCTTTCAGCTGCAAAACAGCAAATTCTGTGTGCATAAACATTAACAAAAATCTCACATGCTCTCAGGAATCAGTAAATGTGTGCGTGAGACACAGAAATTTGAGTTGTTGCTTCACTATGATTTGGTCAGATAACTAACGTGTGTGGTAGTAGCCGCATACACACACTGCTGGTGCTAGTACCTGTGAACTGAAGGCTGACATTTGCTTTGGTCAGTAATATTTGGGCACTCAAATAGTTTTTTTTCCTGCAAACATTAAAGTAAGGTGGAAAAGTGGCCAAAGTAAATTTGTATCACACTTCAAGCAAATACCTGTGGAATTCTTTCTGTTTGGCAAATGAAGGACTCCTAATCACTTCAGTGGGAATCTGTTTGGTTTAAGGAATGCAGTATCCTGACCTAAGACCCCTGCTAACACTTACGTAATGAGACCCACTGAACCATGTGGGACTACTTACGGACATGAGTAATTTTATGGACAACTTTGTGCAATATGCAGGTCCAGGATGGTGATTACGACTGCAGTCACTGATTTTTGATGGCAAAGTAGCAGACTTATGCATTAGGCTGGCATGACAGTGAGCCCAGCCATGTTTCCCTGCTGCTGCACTGGGGATGGTCTCCTCTTCATTGTTATCTAACTCTTATAGAGGACAGTTGCTTTCATAAATCCTGAAAACTCTTTCAGTGGCTATTTATGCACCAGTTTTGTTAGATTGAAGCCACTGCCTGGCCTACATTCCAGGGACTTCCTGTAATAAAAAATAAATACATAAATAAATAAGTCCTCCACCCTTCTGTGTAACTCAGTTATTTGCTTTGTTAGAAAGTTCTGCAGTTTAGAGTAACAATGATTGAAGCGGGTGAACTGTGTGGGGAGAGAAATCACTACTTTTATGAGATACTTTTCTTGAAACGTCTGTCTTTTTCAAGCATTGCTCCCAAGTCTGAGGTGTTTTATTGCCAACTCAGATATGAGGCTTTCTTGTTTGTATCTCTTTATGTAAGAGAAGTGTTGAGGCAACTGATACTGATATTCCAGGTTGCGCTCTCAGGTTTTGCAGCCTTGCCAGTAGCACCTTACTGAGGACCAGGACTGAACAGTGGCTGATCGGAATAATTTTGCCACTGTTACTAGTTAGACTGTTGCCTTTAATTTAAAAAAATCAAAGATTTAATTTAATTTAGTAAATCAAGAGACTGAGTGGGGCCCCAGGGAAGGACACAGCAAAACAGCGAGAGCAGAAAGGTCCCCTTCACAGCCTGAGAATTCTGTCCTATGCTTAGCATGATAATATCAGAAGTTTGCAGCAAATGGGGTGTTTCATGTGCTTGATTTCAAAAGCTTCATTATATATATATTTTTTTTGTTTTGCTTAAATTTCAAGTGTATGAAGCAAGCCCAAGGCAAGGAAGGGAAGTAGCCTAAGTGGAGACTGTTGATGCTCTGTCCCCTTTTTTATCCTCCACCATAAATTAGGCAGGTTTCCATCTTCTAATCCGTGTGTAAGATCACGCACAAGTTCCAGTGTAAGCATTCCTGTTTAAACCTCTACTTTAACCTCTCTTTTCCTGCCCAGGACCCTCATTTCTCCCTCTGTTTAATCTGGCTAGATGCTGATCTACAAATTTTATTAGAAAAAACTCTGCTTCCCCAAAAGAGACAGTGGCCATTGTATCCCATGTCTTCAGGACTGCCCATTATTGCAAGTTGACTGAAAAATTCATTTTCTCTTCAATGTGACAAGGAAGGGCTTGATCTGGATATCTGCACAAACCACAAAGAGTTGCATATGGAGGGAATGATCAGAGCATTCTAGAAAAGAAGCAGGCCCAAGTTTCTGCAAGGGAAAATTTGTAGGAAGAAGCAGTTTCTCTTATTAGACTGACTGACATAACTGGGTGGAGGGAGGGTAGATAAGGTTTGGGGCCTGCAAGCCCTTCTCCAGGTCTGCTAATTACCTACCTACTTACTGCAATTTATGCTTATGTTTTCCCATAAAAATTGCATGTATTACTTCATACTGAATTTTGTAAGAAAATATGACTTGTACCTTGTTATGAATTTCTTCAGTCAAAGAGTTTCATGTGAATATCTGTGAGAATATGCTCTGGTTTCAAAAGGCAGTTCAAAGTTTCCTGCAATGAAATTGAGAGCATCTTGATAGGGATTTGATATAGTTTTGTCTATGTCTCTGCCTATAGAGTAAGCTTTAATAGTACTGTTGTTTAAAACAAAACCCCAAAACTCCAAATGGAACAAGCAAGCATGCTAGACTAACAGCCCCAGAAGCAGGACATCTGTTTTCTCTTTCCTAGATAGGGGACAGCATAAGTAGTGCCAGTTCTCAAGTACGCAAACCTAATCATATGCAAATAATACCCAAGCACAGGATAGGGTCCACATAGATCTTACCCTGCTTTAATGAAGCAGGGGCAGTTTTATGGTGGTAGGCTCAACTATGAGGCTGGGCAGGGTCCAGCTATCTTCACACTGGTGAAACAAAACCAGCATATCGGAACTCTGTGGAAGGTCTGCACCCTCCCTCCTATGTACGCGGGTGATGGGGGGGATAGGGTGCATCTTCTATTTTTCTCTTTGGGGAGACTCAGCTGGGAGATTTGGCTATCAGCTGAGAGAAGGCAGCTGTCTCCAGCTGCCTGAGTGTACTTGGATGGGTAGTGTCCATAGTTAAAAGTACTGGCTGCAGCAAGAGCAGGGTCACAGTCACAAACTCCTGTAGAAATTACTTAGAACACTAGATGGCCAGTTTTAATTTGACAGTTCATGGACCAGAGTTTGCCCTTACCCCTTTAATCTGACACCTCCTCACTTCTCAAATTCTTGCATAACCTCATGTGATGCATCTTGTGTGATAATCTTCAAGTGCTGCTGTGAAACTTGGGAATAACTTGTGAACTTTGTGTGTGGTTTTACCTTTTTACCACTGAATAGCTCACCATAGCCAAAAAGACCTTCAAAAAGGAGGCAGTGTGGCTTTCTGCTTCTAAATAGGATGATGTAGGTTGTTTCTTTATAGTACAGAATTAAAATAACATCAGTTATAGTTTTGTGTATTTTTCAAGTGTCTATATCTTTTCTGTAATCTGCTAACATGAATAAGAAATGCAAAATGATCATATAAGAAGTCTGTTCTAATTATAAGCATATTTTTATCCATTTAAAGGACTGTTCCAGTCACCTTGAAATTTCCCTCCAGAGAATGACTGCTAAAAATTTCATGTGCTTTTGCTCTGAAATACTAGAAGACCCTGTAGCTGATTGTCCTATAACAATAAATATAAAGACCTTGCCTTATATGTAGTACAATAAGGAAATTCTGGATATCCTTGTAGACCAGTAGCATTTACATTTTTTGCAGTAAGAGGGCAACTTGGTATCTGTGACCTGATGACTCTTCTTTGGTTTTTAAGAAAATCTTCATAAATCCCTTGTGAATCTCTTGGTTAGAATGGAAAAAATCTTCCACTGTTTTTCAGTAGAGTCTGTTTCTGAATACTTAAAAACAAAAAGCAAAATTACCAAGGCTTTCTTATTCCAGCTTGGAAGAAAATCTTCATTCAGACTTACTAACCAGCAAGCCAGTTGTTTTAAACTATTGACTCTAGCTTAGTCTGTAATTCCTCGATAAAAACATTAGGATTTCTTCCCCCATTTGGAATACTGACATCAATGTTACTGGTCAACATCACTGTTTTTGATGTAGTTTGACATGAAAGTCAGATTCCTTTCTGCCTTCACATCTATAAACTATAAGCACATCATTTCAAACATTAAATCACTGTCTCAGGGATGGATGTCATCCTAAAAAGATAACAGGTGTAGTATCTGTAGGCAGGAAGCACTATCTGTCCACTCTCCTTAACTTCTAGGGTGTGCCAGTGAAGACCCTTCAATGTTGGGATCATCACAAGAAAGGCTTTTATTTTTTAAGAAGCTTTTCACTAATGGACATGTTCTTGCTTTTGCAGGTATCTTTGAATCCTGAGTGGCTTCTTGCTTACAAATAGAGTGTGGCAAGCCCCCTCCCTACACTGAAGACTTACCTTCCATGCAGTAGTGAGCAGCTAACCATGGTGTGATGTGGCTGAGATCTGTGGACAAACAGAAAGGTAAACTGATGATGGCATGTCTCACCTCTGGGGACTAGGGAAAGTATGATGGTATATGGATAGTGAGAGAACTCTCCTCTGTAGGTAAAAAAGGAGAGAGATCATGTAAGAGCAGGCACTTGTTTGCAGGGAAAATCTGCTTAGATGAAGCAAGAGCTCTGAAAAACAAATGTGTCACAGATGTGTAGTGTCATTCTGGGGTGTTTGGGTGCTAGACTCTAATATGGCCATCAGGGTAGTCTGAAGGGAGTATGTGCAACTTGATTGCTAACACATGGCAGTTGAGAGGACTAACTCTCCAAAACCAGCCATAACAGCTAAACTATTTCACTTCCACAAAGGGGTGAGCATTGGCTGAGGTAAATATTGCTCGAGAAAAGTGCATTTCAAAGAGGAGCTGGTGCAGAGGTAGCTGGCTTCAACAGGTTTTCCGTGGACTACGAGAGCTCTTTGCTTTCCTGCACCAGTGGAGTTTTACCATTGAGTTCACTGAGGCCAGCATTTTGCCCTAGGAGTTAAAATTAGTGAAATGAATGTACTGGTGAATAATTTCACAGCAGAGCTTAGAGGTTTTTCATGGTCTTTGCTTGCAGTGCCTATGGTAACTTGGAATGAAAGATGTGTGTTGAGTTAGTGATAACTGCTGGAAGGAAAATAATTTTCAGTCTTTTCTTGCTCTCCAGAAATAATCATTATCACTTAGATTTAAAGAATAAATAGTCTGATGGAAAAATAAGAATTTAAATGCTGCTTAATCTTTTTTTTATCTATTTCTGAGCTGGTAATGTGTAGCTTCACTGCTTCTGGTGAAAATACTTGCAGGTTACTTGCAGGTTTTTTATAACTGTGCTTAAAAGGATTGCAGGAGTAAGACAATTTGAATAGCAGGTGAAATTGGCAACCTGGAAACAAGCATTGTGGAAAGAAAAAATGTAATTAATGTTAATTTTTTTATTGTAGAGTTCAAGGGCAGATGCACTGGAGACTGCCTTATTCTTATATATTCTCAGTTTTCATTAATTACTGGGGATCAAGATATGGTTTAATTGACAAATAGTATAATAAGTATTAATTTTCTCTCTATGAATAAAGATTGCTTTCTAGAAAAATCTGGTAATGAAGGAGAAAATGTGCGAGCTAGACACAGCTTTTAAAGTATTCCAGTCAGTTATTTTGTAGTATCACATCTTTATGTCATTAAATATTCACCTGAAAGTTCTGGATTTTAATTTATGATGGAAATGCAGTTTTCCATCTTTGTTATTTATTGATATACCTCGGGTAGTTTTGGGGAAAGATATGAAATGTAACTTCCAACATTTAAAAACATAAGTTAGCAAATAAAAAGCATACCAAAATTATTTCTGTATTTGGGTTTTGAGTTCTTGAAAGCTTGATATACCTAGAGAGGTTTTTGGCTGCTATAGGACTTAAAGGAATAATGTTTATAACTGATAACTGGAAATTAGAATGTTATGTTTAGTGGCTTATAATTTTTTTAGTGCCTAAAACTGATTCAGAGACAGTAAACATAGAGAAAAATTTAGAATAGATTCTTACAAAGCTGAAATGTGTTCATGGTTTGGCATAGATCCCTGATGTTTTTTTGATGGATAAGGACCTGTTCCTCCGAAAAGTGCCTCAAATTCAGTTGCTAAAAGCTTTTGAAAAATGTATGTTTCCATATTGCAGTGATGTCTGTAAAGGATAGTTGGAAAAAATCCATGAATACTGCTGACCTATCTCTTTGTCTTAATGTTTTCCTCGGGATTGCTTCTCCTTCTCTTGGAAGGATGCTTCACCTGGCCCACTGTCACTATGTATGTGCGCATAAGACTTGAAAATGCACAAGTTACAGTTTCATGTAATGATTAAAGATATTTTTAACAAGTGATCAGAGAAGATGCATTGCTTTCTATTCTTGCTTTTCAGAGCATCAAGGGTCTAATCCTCTGCAGTCCAGAGTAGGTTTCCTACTTGGGATTACATCCCAGTAGTTTAATAATGTACACTCTGTTACAGTTCATTGCTATGGCTTAAAAATACTTCAGCGCTTGTAGGAAATCTTAATTTCTGTGACCAAAGATCTGTTTCTCTTTTGGTAGTCTTAATCAACATACTGCAGCACTAATGCTGTCTGCAAAATAACATTAATCCTTAATAATTGTAACAAAGGCCAGGCATCTTCAGTTTCAGTAATGGTTCAGAATGGTTTAAATGCTAGCAAAGCTATTATTTGGCAAATAACTATCCCTGAAGCTTTATTTTCAGAAGAAATAGCTAATGCAGTTTACATTCACATGTTTTTAAAGCATTGTGCATGTGATGTTTCTTTCCAAAGGGGACACCTTTAACACTATGCTAGAGTTGTTTTCCCTGTTCGCTTAAGAGAATTATTTGAACCTTTACATAGTCTCTTCCTAAAATAAATGGTTTTCACAGGTGTTCTACTAAATAAGTATTGCTGGGAGGTTTCTTGAGTTTTTGTTGCTGTTTCTAGGCTTCTTTAATAAAGCTTGGTCTTTTTGGTAATGCAGTTTTAACTTGGAACATAACATTTAACAACAAAATGCATTTATTTTTATCCGAACTGGAATTCTTTCCCCTAAATACAATTGCAGCATATGTTCTCATCTAGTGTAACCTACGGGAAGGCTGACTGTGTGCTAATAAGTTTGGGTGAGGCTATCAGTGTGTTTCCCAGTCATGCGCTTGACTTCATCTATACAACAGGAATGAGCTGCGATGCTTTCTCACGCTTAGGGTGAAGAGAGCATGTCTGCTTTTACTCTGCGCTCCTTTCCTCTAAAGGAATCTAAAGGCTTTAAAGGATGCTTCATTGTATCGAGAAAAGTGCCCTGTGTTCAACTGAGTTGCTGGTTTGTAGCTCATAGAAGGCCTTGGTATCAAATACTGGAGGTGCACGGTTATTCCTTTCTTCTGGAACCATTGGAAGAGGCTCCATGAGAGCAATTCTACATGAGGTTATCTTTTTTCTGGAGATGAAGGTTAAATTCCCTTCAACAGACCACAAGGAAGGCAAGATTCATTCGCTTAACCCTACTTCTTCCCTGTATGTAGAGTCAGGCATCTAAAGCGAGATTGACTGAGGCAGAAATTTCAAGTTGGTTTTGCAAGGGCAGAAGCATTTCCCTTCTATATGGAACATTAAAAGCTGAGCAAAGTTATCATTCACATGCATATATACCCAGGCAATAGAAGAATGTACAGAAATTATGTCTGAGCTGTGGAAACATTGACTTTCACTGATTGTAGAATTTTGAGTCAGTGCAAAATTAGTAAACGGTCTTGTAAGAAACTTACTTAACATAGGCTTTCTGACTGCCAGCTTTGCACATTGCCCAAGAAAGTAACAAAGAACAGCTTGTTCCACCATGCTGTTTCCCCTACCCCCACTGAGTTTTTGCCCTCTATCATTTGGAGAGGGGGATATGAACTCTATGGTATGGGTGTAACTGGAGGCATGATTTGACCTTTGCTACTGCAAGTGAGACAAGACAAATGAACATGACAGTTGATGTTCAGGTATCAGATCAAGTACCACATCAAGTTTGAAAAATGTACGGTTAGAGAAAACATACCATTTGCTGGCAGCTGGCTGTGCTGCAACTTGCCCTGGCTTGGGCTGTTACAACTCAGAGCAAACCTTTTTACCAATAAAAAGAAGCAGCACAGAGAATGTGTCAGTGCAGTAACAGGATAGCGCAAAATATCCAGAAAGTAAAGAAGTGGGAGAATACTTTTTAGCTTCTTTTATTTTATTTTATTTTTTTTTTTCCAATTGTTGTCTTTATATATTGATGAGGAGTTGATTGATACCCTCCAGGGCAGGGCTGCCTCACTTCTGCCTGCAGCTTCACAGGGTAGAGCTGCAGCGCAGCAGCAGTTTGAACATGCCCTGGCTTTTGCAAAGGGCATTAAGAGACTGAGGAGTGATTGAAGTGCTGAGGAGTTTCTGGGTTGTGCTGTCTCTGTGCTCTAGGGACGGTCCAGAATGCTCACAGGCATGTGTACTGCAGTTTACATGGGCTGTCCTAGCTGAAGTGGAGTTTGATCACCTGATCTGGTGCACATGTCTAATGATGCAGCCACACACTTCTGCAGTAATCTCCTCCTTAAAGCTTCCCCAAACCAAACTGCATTGACTACATTACTGCATCAGTATTCACTGGCTCTGTTGCATGTCATTGAATCCTAACATGCTTCCTTCCCACTTACTTCTTAGAGCAAAAAAGTTCTTGCAGACGCAAGTTCTATTTGTTTTGTTGTTTGCATTTGTTACTCTTGGACATTTTTTTGTGTATGTGATGACCCTTACCACAAACAAGACCTACTCCTTTCCCATAAAGCAACTTTTTTTGAAACGGCATAACTTGACTGTCAGAAGATGGTTTGCACTGGGTAGCTGAGGCACATAGCAGAAATACCTGAGCAGATTACAAACTAGCTACCTCTTCCTTTTCTGAGTCTTTCTGCAAGGGAAAGGAACACATGGTTTACAGTTGCCAAATTCCAAGGCAGCTTTGACACTCATTAGCATACAACATCCCCAAGCCCTCCATGGCTGTGCTGTGATCTTTCCTGTTGGCTGGGACAAGTGAGCTTGCTGTGCAGACGTTAGCAGAAGTGTCTGAACAAGCAGAAAGGACTCTAGTCTTAGCGATAAAGACGTTGACTGGGTCCTGTTCTTCAGTTTTTCAAGACTCTCCGAAATTTGAGAACTATCTATGTAAAATGAAAAGTAATCTTTGGGTTGTCTGTGTTCACGTTCATCTGGATTGAAGCTGAATGGAACAGGAGCGTCCAAATTATAGACTGACTCTGATAATGATAAAATACTTCATCAGAAATGATGATGCAGCTGCCTAGTGAATTGCTGTTATAACACTCTTGAAAACCTAATACAAACATCATAAGTGATCTGTATCATCAAAGGAGAAATTTTTTAGTGAGAGGATTCTCACATTCTTAGAGATACTTTAATGGTTTACACTGTCATCTGGTAAATCAGGTAATGATGAGGCTGAAAAGGACTAGGTGATCTGTAGCATGAAAGTAAATTGAGTTTGATAGGTGATTTCAAATATGGTGGTTGTTTTCTGTTACTGTTGGTGTTTGGTCTTTTTAGCAAAGACAACCAAAATGCATCTCTGCATCACAATCTGGGTGCTCAGTTCCAAAGCTCATGTACCAGGGTATTTTCATCCATGATGCATAGGCATGCAACTCCTGAAAACATACAAATGAAAGTGGTCTACAAAATAGGATCCTTTATTTGTTTTTTCCATGCCTTTCTGCCACCTCTCTAAACTTTCTGAGTGGAGTATATTTCTTTTCTCTCTCTCTCTCTGGTATGTGTAGCTTCTGCGGTGGATACTAACTGATCATTGCTTTTGCGGCTGAGCCTGTCCTGGAATCCAAAGCTGCCAGTTGACAAGAGCATGCATTTTACAGGGAAACACCTGCTCTGCTGCACTGAATGTGGTGACTTTGCTGCCTGTAATTTTCTTATGGAAAATCTTTGGAGTTTAGTTTTACTACTGATCTTTTTTTTTCTGTTGCTTTTCCTCAGTGAGTTATTAACTTTCTTGCCAAGATTTGCCAAGCCCTGCACATTGAGCTTTAGAAGTGCAGTCAACTCTGTGCCAAAGTTTTATGTGGTTTGCAGTAAATGTGGCAGCTTTCACCAGGCCTGCTTTCACCCATTATGTGGATGAAAGCCTTGCTGGCTTCCACGCTTCCTGCTTCTCACGCAATACTTATGCTTCCATGCCAGAAGTGCCAGGTACTTTACCTGGCACATGATGGCCTGTAGCTATGGGCCTGTTCATGGGCTCACTCTGTGCAAAATGCAGTGTGATCTGTCCATCAGGCAGGTCTGGTGCATTAGGGTTTGCATAGGGAGGGATCCAGCACAGAGCTGAAGTGTGGGGCTGTGACATCCTTCCCTTGTAAAGAGGGAGAAACCCAAACCCGTGCCTGTATTGTCTTACTACTTCTCTGCTGAAGGGAATATTGGAATATATAAAGATGTATATATAAGGTATATAAAGAAGGTCTATTCCTCCTGATTTTCCTGCTTTTTCATTAGCATCTGACACATGTGAACTTAGAGAAAGAAATCTCCAACCCCCTTTCTCTCTGCTCACAAATAAGAAATAAAAAAGGTTCCTAGAATTCCCAGAACTCCTACTAAAAATATCACATTAGTCTCCATGGCTTAAACAAAAGCAGTAATTATAGATTCTTTTCATAGAACAAACACACAGCAGTGATATACCTTCTTGCTCTTCCAGGAGGGCACTGTGTGCAGTCCCTACAGGGTTAGTCTTCGAAGTGCTGTCTAGAAGGACATTGCTGCTGCTGCAAGCTTTATCACTGGCCCTGTTCTCCTGACACACCAGACCTTTACATCTATAGGTGGCAGGAGACCTAATGCTGGGCTGCTGTTTTGGGTACAAAGCTCACCCTCTTCAGCAGAAGAGGCATAACAGGGAAAACAATGAAATGCTGCATAAAATAGGTATGCAACTAAACAGGAGAAACAAAAGCCAGTAATCCAAAGAAAGCCTTTAGAAATAAATAAATATGTAAGGTAGCACATGATTTCCACATTGGTAATATTTATTCTTAGCAATCTAATTAATCTTTATTTTTGCATACATATTCAGGTATTGATTTTTTTACAATTATCAGTCTGGAAAGATGAGCAATTATAGTAATTTAAAAGAAGTTAAATTAGTGTTTCTTAAACAGAAGTATAAATCATAGGATTCTGCTGCAAAATTGAAGTAATGGATCTTCTACTGGATTTATAGGGCCATGTAGAAAGGCATTTTTATAGTATCCTTTTGAGAAAAGATAATAGACACCATGCTTTTCCTTTGGTCTTAGAAATATCTGTTCTGTCTTATATTCCACTGGGTAACTGTGTGCGCTGTTGAGTACTGAATTTTTCATGTTGATCACCAGCTTACAGAAAACAATTTCTGCCTTACTGTCCTTCATACCTGGGAAGTATTAGGGGCACAACCACTCCTTCTACTCTTATATAGATATTCTGGTCAAGGCTTTGTTTCCAGAAACAACTTATTTCCTATAGAAAAGGTTTTAATTATGATGTAGTAATGAATAGGCTTCATCCCTTCATTTGAAAACCTTTTTCTAGAAATTCTGTGTGCATTTCAGTTACATAAATAGCTGCACAGCAGCACAAATGCACTTGAGATAGCCTTGAATGACTTAACTTGAATGCTGTGAATAGTTTTTCTTGTAATTTATCTTTCCTTAAAGCTATAAATTGTGTGTAGTTGTGATGCTGAGGAATGTTACGCCATTAGATAGAGCACATACAGACCATTAGGAGAGAGAGCTGTTGCTCTTCTGGCTGAGTTCATCCTCAGTTTGCACATTTTTGCCACTGAAACTTTTTTCAGTTAAAAAAATGGAAAGATTTTGGTGGAGTACAGTGTTAAAAGCATGTGCAGTGTCTTCCACATCTCATCACAAATGGCCACAGTTCAACAAATATTTAAGAGCATTACAATTATATATACATTTCTTGAGCCTTTTAAAAGGATGGCATTGACTAATGCTGCAGCAGAGGTAGAACTCTGCAGAGAACGTTGCTGTCATCTGAACAGTGCAAAATTGTAGATTTAAAACACAGTTCAGGTGTATTTCAATCAGAAGTTATTTTGGGCTCTCTGGTGTGCTTGCAATCAGGTGCCATTTGCTAAGGGGTGAGATTAACTGTGAGTAGCTAGGAACTTGTTAGTTTTATAACTGAAATGAAGTTGTAACTTTAAGCAAAGGCAGTCTTTTCTGACATAGGTTGAGTGGCCTTTCTTGTAGAGGCTCTTCATGCTAGCATTCACCCTTCTTGCTTCTACCTTCCTCTCCTCCAGAGCAAACTCTTGATTGCCTGTTGGGGATTGGGTGAAGCTACCTTGATGTATGTCTGGATAGCCTCCAATGGCCATCTGGTGCTGCTTAGCTGTACTTTCTGGCCCAGAAATGAGATCATACAGGGAAGGAGCCAGCAAGTTCTCATGGCTGCTGGTCTCTGGCTTGGATGTGTAACAAAGAGCTCCTGGAGTAAGGAAGGTAAATGAAATGGAGATACTGGTCAGTGTTTTTGTGACTCATTCTCTTAATCAGGTTCTCAGAAAAAATAATTTCCAAATATTTCTGTTGTTCTTTTGTGTTTATTTTGAGGAGACTGGACTTGGCAAAGTCAGAATGCACAATAACTCTTGAGCGACATCTTTGCATTTTTGTTGATACTAGGAACCTGACAAATACAACTTAATTCCTGACCCTTGAGCAATGCTGAACTGGCAACTGCCAACTTGGATAGCCTACCAGGCAGAAGCCAAATTAGGAGCACCTGCTAATGTTTGCTTTAGCATTTCTAATCTTAGAAACTGTGGAGAAAATTGCATATGTTTACTATGTGACATAGATGTGACTATTCTGATTTCATTGCATGCTGGGTTTCTCCACACAGATTCTTCCTTTTATCTCAACTATTAATCAAAATAATTGAACAGTAATAGACATTTTATTCAAATCGGGGGCATCTGAAAATGGGACTGAAGTTTTTCATAGTAGTAAATCAATGCAACTCATAGAATGTTGATCAGGAATTTTACATACATGGAATCCACCACTAAAGTAGTAAGGATAGTGCCTCTAATTTTTATTCCTAGATGTATATCTGACACTTGCAGTTATTGTGGGGTGATGATGATACGTTCTTTGCCTTGAGAGTGGTAAGTCACTTGCACAAGTTGCCCAGAGAAGCGGTAAATGCTCTATCCCTGGCAGTGATTGAGGCTGGATTGGATGGGGCCTTGGGTGACATGGTCTAATGTGAGGTGTCCCTGCACATAGCAGGGAGGTTGGAGGTTGGAACTTGATGACCTTGAGGTCCTTTCCAACCCAAACCATTCTATGATCACCTAATTTTTTTCTGCTAGATTTCTTAAGTGACATGATAAATTCATTGACTCTGCTGTTGATGGTGATAACCTGTGTTATACTACACTATTTTTATCATGTTTTCTGGACCTTCCTTTTCTCCTAATATATCAGAATGGTTAAGAAAGCAGCTGTGAATTTTCTTTTTGTTGATCTGGTGCCCTTTTTCTAGGAGTGGATGTCATCAGCCATATCAGAAATATCCCTCTCAAGTGACAAGCCTTCCTTAGCAGATAGGCATGTGAGGATGACAGTCATGATATAGAGAAGGAAAAGTGCAAGTGGAAACTAAAACTTTTAGTGTCTATCACTAGCCTGTGTTACAGATGCAGGCAGAGCAACTGGCTTCTAATGCTCCCTTCTAGTTGTAGAACTCCGTGAAAGTGCAAACAGAAGTGGGGAAACTGAGGAGAGCAGGAGATGAACAGAAGGGAAAGGCAGGACTGTAGTATACATCCAAAACCTCTCTTGTACTGTTTCAGCTTGCAAACTCCCAAATTTGTGGTGGTTTTTATATGACATCTGTGGTTCAAGGGTCACATTAATGCCAGGTATACTGGGGAAAAGTCTTTACATTTTCAGCAAGTGAAGAGGAATATTTTCCAAATTTTGCATTTTAAAGGGAAAAGCATTTAAGCATTAAACAGTGACTGGTGAGAAACAGCTTAAAGCTAAACTTTCCCTAGGTATTTCTATTTTCTTCTTCACAAAGCAAATAAAAAGCCCCATGCCATCCCAGGTAATGTAACCCCAGATCCGTCATGCTATCAATATAAAATGTAATTTAGCTCTTTAAAGATTTGTTTTTAAAAAACAACAAAAAACCAAGCCCCAAACATAATACTGCTAGTTATTGACCTGGAGTCTTGGGCCTGTTTACTTGGAGAAGCAGGAGCTGAGATGCATGTATGATCCAGAGGACCTGCACACACAAGCCGCCAGTGTTCTGGATTGGTGATGCTAAACTCTTTGTTGTGAAAGGAAGAGATGACCAGATGGCTATTAAAATTTGGTTTGTTTTTTGAGGGAGCTAATTTATTTCTGCACCCTTATTTTTTGTTCTTTGGCAATGCTGATTGCAATGAAATACATGGCTATTGCTTTGTTAATATGTGGAGGGGGGGGGAAATGGATAAGTGTGCAATGAACCTGCTGGAGGACCTACTTATCTCAGGTATTTTCTTAGTCTGCTTAGCCTAAGCTGAGAAATCTGTCTTTGTAATATTTTCAGTCTTGTTGCCTTGGCAGCCCAGTTTCCAAATCTGATCTATCTTCTGGCAGCGTGTGATGTTGCAAACTAACCGTGGGAGGGCCACATGCAATCTGCACAGTTCTGTGATGTGCCCTGTGGCCTTCTGTCTTTTTATAAAGAGATACAGCCCTCAGAGACTACGGGTCCCAGCAAGCAGTGCTCCATTTTCATCTGATAAGCAAATGCTCAAATCTAGATGTGTATTGCATGTCAGGGCACGCTAGCTACATGAGCCGCACCTCTGCATTTGAGATAAAGGTGGATGCACACTGCTCTAACCAATGCAAAGGGAGTGCAGCTCTGGTCACAGGCTGGATTTTTTTTCCCCCTCTGCTCCTCAGTTTAAGGAATTGTCTTTCTGTTTCCTATCCAGTATTTCAGTGGAATTCTGGTATATAGCATGAGAGCTCATAATTTTGAGTAACTCTGCTTTTGGTTTCTAGGTTCTTTCAGATGCTCCTTTTACCTGCTCTAAGATGGCTACCCTCATATGTGGTGCGGGAATGGGCAGAACTTTTGGAAGTGGCTGATTGCTTCAAGGGAGTGTGTAGCGAGGCATCCAAGCCCCGTTTTTACTTGCCAGAGAGTCCTGGCTCATTCAGACAAGCTTTGGCTAAGCAGTCTGAAATTGGGGTGGTTTATCTGATAGGATTTTTTTTAAAGTTTGTCCAAGGTAGGGAGAATCTCAACCCTACTTTGACGCGGACAGCTGAGGAAGGAGCTTTGACACACCTTTGGACATGAGCAATTTAAGGCACCTGCTCTGAAATGCCTTCAGATTTAGAGTGCAAAAGCTGACACTTCTTGGATGCAGTTCAGGGTAGGAACAATCCCTTTCTCCCAGTCATAAGCTAGATACCTCCCAAGATGGTTTGCATGTAATTTACTTCTCTATAGCAGTACCTTTCTGAGTCCTGGTCTTCAGCTGGGTCAACGTCTGAATAAGTGAAGGCATAACCAGGAGGTCCTTTGGGGTTTTACTGCATCTCAGGTGTTTCGTAGGGAGTGTGTAAACCTGAGTGGCTCTTCTGAGATTGTAGGTAACTTCAGTGTTTCTGGTATACATTCTAAAATATAAACCCGAGATGTCAAGTGCCCTGAACAATCTGTCATCTTTATTTCTTGCTTTGTACACTTATTCAAAGATAGTTCAGTACAGCAAAGAGCCTTTTTATAGTGTTCTTTTAAAATCCAGGTGAATATCGCTTAGCATCATAGTAGTGACAGTCCACTCAGGGTCGACCAAGAGGGCACTTTGGCCTAGAATTCAGTCTCAGTCCATGGTCAATCATGGACTCATAGAAGAAGAGTAGAAATTATATTCTATGTGAAAAAACAGCTTCTCATTGGAATGCTTTCCTGCCTAGGGGCTTGGTGCTTTCAAAGTTATCAGTCACTTCTGGATCACAGTTATGCTTCAGCTCTCTGTCATCCTGCATCCTATATATGCACTTTTGCACTTTTAACCATAAAGAAAAGACTACTTGGATTTAATTTTTGTGTAGCTCTATAGTATGCATTTTTTATCAGGGCAAATCAGTTGTTACTCCTTCCTGCTTGGTGTTTTGCATGTTTTGAAACTTGGAGATGATTCTCAAGGCTGCAGTTTGGTCATGTATTAACTCTATTTATAATTCTTATTGAACCCTGAGGTCTGGCTTTTATCTCAACCTGTTAAGTAATGGAACCTTTGGCTATGCAAGTGAGGATAAATACATAAATAAAGTAGGACAGTTAATGAATAGCTGGTCAACAGAGATGACAGTGAATAAAGATGACTTTATTCACTGTCAAACCCTCAGCACCATAAAACTAAGCATGTTTGGCCTGATCCAACATCTGAAGGATTTCTACTGATTCCAAAGGGGTGCCTTGTTAGCAGATACAAATGCTTATCTTTGTATCCCTCTTCTTTTTTCTCTCTTTTTCCCTTTTCTTTTTGTCCTTTTTAAGCACAGCTATCTTATTTGATTTGTCTCCCTTCTGCAGCACTGTTTGCTGTAGAAACAGCTCCCCAAAGAGGCATGACACCCTGGTATACTAGGAACAGCCTTTTGGGTAAAGGCAAGATAAAATGGATGACCCAGTGCTTTTACGGGAGTAGCCACCTCTCAGAACATGGGTTTCTCGAGAGGAACACTATAGTAAGAAAAGTCAAAAAGTCTCTGATACAGACTTTAGGAGGTCTCATCACTCCTCTGTTCTTATCAGGCATACTTCTTTTGCTTCCACTGCAAGGCATAGTGTTTGGTTGAGTTTTAACCAGAGCAAGTTTTAATGAGTTTATATTTGCAAATAAACTCATCAAACTGCTGCACTGACAAATCTATCATGGGATTTCTATCTGAGCCCCATTTTATTCTGAGATTCTGGCAGACATGAGTTGTTTCCCCTCAGGCACTTCAACTGTGCTGTCTTTTCTACTCCTGGATATTCTCTTGCTCTCTGACTCCACCTCAAATATGTCTGCATCTTAGGACCTGATTATCCTACTGTTGTCCCCTGATGCAAATACAGCATGATTAAAATATGCAGTATGGCTGGGACCTTGATCATGTTCTAACAAGAATATATCCTTAGACATACAGCCCAGTTACAGCACTGTAACGATATCATGGAACAACCCTGCTCATCTTCGCAGCATGGGGTGGGGCTTTAAGTGCTTTTCCTTGGCATATTTCTAGTCACACCATTTGCTACTGTTGTATTTCAAACGTCATTATTCCAGGTGCCTAGATCAGCTCCAGTTATGGACTTACAAATACCCCTACACAGCCTTTCCAGTATTTTCCTGCTCTCTGTAGCAATAAAGTAATAGTAGTATGTACTTTTTCTTTCTCCTTATTTTCAAAACATGAAGTACTTGCAGAGTTACAACTCTTTAAAAAAAAAGAACTCATCTACTTATTTGTTGCATATTTTAATTCTGGGAGCCTCTGAGGTCAGGGGCCAATCTTGAACTAGTGGTTTTCAAGAATGACTTTCTCCTCAAAGACAGGCAGTCCACTAACTAAACACTCAGAATTTCTTTATTTGTTCACTTTTGGGCCCCTTCCTGGGAAGTGTCCAATACTATCCACTGTCAGAGAGGAGATCCTGTACCAGATGCATCACTGGTTTGTCTCAGTTGTGCACATTTCATGTGTCACGCTTAAGCTATGAAACCATCTTATAAGCTATTCTTAACTACAAAAGCATTTTTTTTTAAAAAAACCCAAATCCCCAAAAAAACAAACATACACAAATTCAGAACCCCCTGACCTTCCTATTTTCCTCCATTATCACATCTTATTTGGAGTCTGTGGCAGATGGAGTAGAGGAGCGAAGCTATTTTCATTAGGTCCTTTTGTGTTAACATTCTGGCATTTAGCATACCCTTGTTAACTATGGAAGAATGGGAGATGGCATATAGAAGAATGGCAAATAAAACCAGGTCAGTGCTTCCAATGGGGAAATTTATCCTGCCACTGAATATATCATGGAAAAAAGGCAC
>JAOEHX010049137.1:0-12165 GCA_025448015.1 Bolborhynchus lineola | reverse complement strand
AAGCACAGAGAATTGAAACGGTTGTATCCTCCTCATGAACGCAGTCCAACATTTATTAACTCTCTTCAGCTCCCACAGGAGAGATCACAGGACATGGCTGATGTGAAATCTAGATATAACCAATTATTTTCTCTCCAAAACCAAGAATAAAACCTACTTAAACTACAACTGTTCAACCAATCAGTCACATCCAGGTTCAGATTTGGTTCTGATATTGATATTCTAGGCTAATCTTAGTAGATGCTAATGCAAAACAGCTGCTTTTGAAGCTCTCAGTTAACCATTGCTTCCCCATCCTATCTTCTCTGCCTTAGTAACGTAACCCGCCTTTTTCATGTATGATGTTGCTGGTTCATAAAAAGTCTCCAAACATCCTTTATTGAGAGGAATATACAACTAGGTGAATACAATTTGGAGGTCAAGGAAGAACAAAAATCTACAAAATCACTGTAGTTAGTACTTTCCTGGCCTGGGGAGATGCTTTTACAGTATTATGAGCAAATATTTTGACACAACTTTTATAAATAAACACCTATTCTTCACTAAGAAAATATACTTAAAAGAAATAGGAAAAAACAATAGAACTTTTACAGCTATGTATGACAGAAAAGTATGTCTGATATACACAAAAATAGAAATATGCATGAAAGAAAAGTATAGCATAAATCTGTAAATAGACAAATTATTGAAGTCAGGCACTGAAATTGAGTGGTCATCTGCCAAAGAATATTACAAGTGAGTGTTTTCCCTTGATTCTATCTCTCTATAATACGTTGTCTCTGAGTAGATATGAGATTGTTAGGGAAAATTCAGTTCCTATGATGGAAATTTAGAATGGTAGTGCTGAAGTAAGCATTGCACTTATTGGTTTTGAAAGCAGGAATCAACTGTACTCCAGTTTCTGCATTGAGCCCATGCTATCCATCAGCTTCATATTCTAGCAGGATTAAAATCTGTATATAGATGTATTTATTCCCAGGGCGTGTTTGCTGCATAACTGCTACTTCAAGTCCACCGGGGGGGGTCTAACATTGGACTGGAGTTCCTGCTGTACAAAATGTCTCTATCCTAAAAAATTATCCTTAAGAGAATATGGCAAAGATATTTCAGAGCTCAGTTCTTTCCTTGAACATATGAACACAATATTGTTAATTCTTACAGTGTTAGAACTGTATGGCAGCATCTGAGAATAGCATATTGTTCTGAAAATTTAGAAGTCCAGATGACAAATTTGAAACACAAATAAAATCCCAAACTTTCAAACAAAACTTTGATTATTTTTATTTCCCTCACATTATTTGCCATTCAGCTTTGATACTTCGAGGAGTCATGAGGAGGGGTGATGATGATGATGGTTCTTATTGTTATTAGGTTATAAAAAATACTGTGTTCATTTTTTTCATCATTAAAAAAAAAAAAAAAAGACTCTTTAAGACTCCCTCTCAAAACAGCCACCCAAATAAAAACATGGTGTCATCAATATAAGGGTAAAAAATAAAACCACTGCTTGTATATATTTGATACATGGCAAGTAATAATTTTGTATATTGTATGTATCAGCCACAGACATCTACATGCCTCCAAGTTTTACCCTTAGGTCTTATCCACCCTGGTGATTGCGTACCCATGAACCTGGGTGATTCCACTTCTCTACTGAATGCTCACCTGCTTTTTGCTAGGAGGGTAAAAGAGGAAGGTCTCATATGCTAAATCCTCTTTACCTGAGACTTCAGTCTCAGGTAAAATCTCTTTTTGGAACTTTTTAAGTATATTCGCTGAGGTCAAGTGCTGTCTTCAGTACACCTGACTTTCTCATTGTCCAAACCACAGACTTCTTAGGCCAGCAGATGCACTTTCTATCCAGAAATCATCAGAGTAGGAACAGTGAGCCTATACATGCAAAATTTCAACTTCTCTGTGAGGCTGAGGAGCACAAGGGCACAAGCCTGGATCCTTCAATTTAGATGTTTGATGCTGTACCCTAGGAGGATTCATCTCATTTTTTCTTCGTTCAAAATATGTAAAAAGGGAAATAACTTTGTCAATACCATACACTGCCCAGTAGCACATAATTATAGTAATACATGTGAGATCTGTTGAAGGAATTCTTTATGTTTTGAATGCTTTCAGAGAGATGACAGAGGACATTTGGAAATGAAAACATTTACTAGGACAGATAACACAGCTGACAGCCAGAGAGTGTGCACAGAGATTGCGAAAATTCATTGCACACCTCACTTCTGGTTCAATTTCTGGTTTACATCAGTATTGTTAAGAACAGGGTATGTTGTGGCTTGAGCCCAGTCAGCAACCCAGAACCACGCAGCCACTCACTCACTCCCACTCCCTTCCTCCCCACCATTCCCAGAGGGATGGGGAGGAGAATTGAAAGAATTTAACTCTCACAGCTTGAGATAAGAACAGGACAGTAACTAAGGTATAACACCAACCACTGCTGCTACCACCAATAATAATAATGATGGGGGAAATAAGAAGGGAAGAGAGTACAACTGCTTACCACCTGCCAACCGATACCCAACCTGACCCAGCAGTGATCTAACCCTTCCAGGTAACTGCCCCGGTTTATATACTGGGCATGATGTGCTGTGGTACGGAATACCTCTTTGCTCAGTTTGGGTCAGGTGTCCTGTCTCTGCTTCCTCCTGGCTTTCCTTCCTCCCTGGCAGAGCATGAGACTCAGAAAGTCCTTGGTCACAGTAAACATTACTTAGCAACAACTAAAAACACTGGTGTTATCAGCATTGTTCTCAGGCTGAAAGTCAAAACCACAGCACTGCACCAGCTACTAAGGAGGAGAAAAATGACTGCTACTGCTGAACCCAGGACAAGGTAGGATGGTTACATTTCTTCTGCAAGGACATATCTTGCTTACCACTTCTGTGAATAGCTTTCCTCAGACTTTCCCAGCCTGGATTTTCTTTTTGAAGTTTGGTTCCAGAAAAGCTGAGCTTTACGTCCAGTCCTGCTGATCATAGAACCTTTCTGCTCTAGCTGTGACTGGACCTCTCCAATAGCACACAGACTTTTGGCTTTCTGTTGTAGCCCCTTGGTAGATGTGAAGCATCCAGACAACCCAGACTGAAGCATCTTCCAAGAACTGTACAGTCAAGTCAGAATTTCGTTTTCCTGAATAATCATGGATTGATAATCCCTCTTTTAGATTTCACCTTGAACCATTTCATGATTTAAGTCCTTTGAGGCTGTTATGGAGTGGGATTCTTTTCCTTAAAGAGTTTTAGAAGCCATATGTAGTCATCTTTTATGTAGTCACACAGCAGATGGATGCAGCATAGCATAGCAAGCTATGAAGTCACATACCAGATGGATGCCTATTAAGGCAATCACAGATCACGACAGTCTCTTCTTCCCTTTTTTTTTTATGAAAAACATTTATTTCAAGGTTTTCAAGCATTTTGCTTGACTGTATTGCACTAAGGAAAGAACACTTACAAAACTTCTCCTGTAAGACAGTGTTCTGTACCCAAAACAATCGTGATTTACACTACTGGGGACCTAAGTAGAAAGAAGAGGTAGCACTGCTGGTCAGGGAGAATGTCCTCTCTGAACAGAGGCTCTCAGATGCTAGAGGACTCTACAGTCACTGTGGTGACACAGGATTTACTGTTATCCCTTTTGTAAAGTCTCATTTGGAAGAGGCCATCATAGAGAGAGACCTGTTCTCCTCACACTTCCTGACCAAGTCACAGGCTAACAAAATTGGAAGGGCTAACAATGAAAAAGCTATAATAAATTATAACAGTTATGACAATTGTAATTGGTGATTTGTGCTTTTCAGCACCCTTTAGTGAGATTTAGATAATGATAAACCTTACTTAGTAACTAAATCTTACTGGTTAATTAGGCAACGTAAAAACAGGAGAATACTATGCAGCACTCCATTACTAAAAAGCTCAGAGAGTGAATGCTTATGCTGTTTAATATAGTATTATTATAGCTTGCATAATAATGAAGTACTGTACCAGGGCCTGCCTAGAGTTTTAGGAAGGTTGTTAGGTAAACAGCATTATTATTTTCAAAATGGCTTTTGACCACTTCACTGTGTTTTGCTCTCTAATAAGTTTCCTAACTAAGCTGAACCTTCACAACTTTAGGAATTCATCTTTGAATAAAGCAGAGGTGCATTTTGCACAACTCCTTCAGGCAAAATCCTCTTTAAAATTAAGAAGAGATTTGCGGAGTTAACTATAAGAAAGAATAATATAAGAATGTGAGGTCAGATCTCTAGCCGATGGGTTTGGAAGCACATACTGAACATATGAAAGCATGAAACAAACGTTTAGGATCTTCTAATAACAAAGGTCACATTTTGCTATACGAATTATGTGGGTGGAACCTCCTTTAGTCAGAAAGTCAAGCACTGAGCTCAACACCTTTTAAAAAACAATACCATTCTTTCAGTTATTGTTAACTAAGAAAAAAAATCACATCCTGCAAAATGAAAGGCAAAGCCAAATAACAGATCAATATTCTCATTCACCTCTTTAGAAAACTAAATAACAAATAATTTAAAACCCCCTACCAAATATATTTACCAAACTCCACAGTATTTCTGTACTAGTCATAATAAATATATATAAACACATTTTGTTCTTTTGTACAGAGCTAACACAATGCCATTAATAAAAAAGAGCTAACTTAAGAAGGATTTCTCACTCTGTCTTTCTTTCCTGTAGCAGGTAGATGAATAGCCATAAACAAAATGATCAAAACATATAAAACTGATGTTTCTCACTTACTCTCAAGCATGGAGAAAAACCTACACCCTCTTATTATTAATGTTCCTGGAATTATGGAGATGCTGTGAGAAAAAAGCATAACAAGCTTGTTTAATTGTTCTGATATTCAATGACAGCGTATGCCCATATTGAGTCACCTAGTTTTGCTTCATGGTCAGACAGTACTTTTCAGTCTTTATTATTTAGCATCCAGCTGGACCAAGAAGTTCTTTCTTATGTTTAAGGATGTCCTTCCATGTAAAAGAACCACGGCTAAAAATGAGTACTGGAAAAGGAATAATCTTTCCTTCTGCAAATGAAGCCAAAATAGTTTCCTTGCAAAGTCCTATAATCATTCGCATGGTTTTCTGCACCTGTAGAAAGCCTTGTTTCTGCCAATATCACTCCCCAAAGACTTACTGATAGCAAGATAAGGACATCAGTCATCTGTACCAGAGCAGCACAGAAGTTGAGCCTTTCTGCTGTTTTCATAGTGCTTTAATAACCTGTAGGAGTAATGGGGATGTTCCATAACTAAACAATGCTTTCTGTTAAAATGGTGTTTCCTCAAATTGGAAGTCCCTGGAGTTTCAGAGCTCCAAACACAAACCTTGTGATGAGACTTGAGATAAATACTTTCTGTTAAGCAAGCAAACAACAAAAGAAAAAGGAACTCACTGGGCAAATAGGAACAATGCAGAGTTCCTAAAAAGTACTATATTAAGCAGAACACTGCATGCTGATCCCTATCTCTATAGATATGAAACAGGAACATCAGCCTTTCTACCAGAACTGAGAAGTCTGTTACATACAAAAATAGCTACACACTAATTATATATCATTGGCAAGAAAAAAAACAGTTACCTCAGAGAATGTCAGTGGCAGCATTTGCTTCTAATTTCTGTGTCTGTTTATGGCAAAAATAATAATCATTTTGTTAGCAATTACCAGATGCTTATGCATCAAGCGTATTAACTGAACTGGCATACACAAAACTATAGGATAAAATGCACAAAAGATGACTGATTAACATAATGGATGATTAAACATATCAGCTGATGGAAATAACATTTGAGATTTCTAAGGACTTGCGGGCATAGAACTGGGAAGAGCTAAATGTTAGTTCAAATCCAAGATCTAAGGTGCAAAATGTTTGGAATCTGTGTGTAGAGAAGCTGAATGACCTAACAGAAATCTACTCATCCATTAATACACTGTAGTTCTAACATGGAAGTACTAGCGCAAGGGGAAGCTCAGACTCTGTCAGAAACTGTGCTGAACCTGTATGTTTGGAATGAATTAAGAGTCACAGAATGGTTGAGGTGGGAAAGGACCTCTGCGGGTCATCTGGTCCAATGCCCCTGCTCAAACAGGACTACCTAGAGCCAGTTGCCCAGGACCACATCCAGATGGCTTTAGAATATCTATAAGAGCAGTGACTCTACAACCTCGCTTTGCAACCTGTGCCAATGCTCTGTTACCCACACAGTGAAGAAGTGTTTCCTGATGTTCAGAGGGAATCTCCTGTGTTTCTGTTTGTGCCCACTGCCCCCAGTCATGTTACTGGGCATCACTGAAAAGAGCCTGTCTCTGTCGTCTTTGTACCCTTCCTTCAGGTATTTATAGATACTGATGAGATCTCCCTGAGTCTTTTCTTCTCCAGGCCGGACAGACACAGCTCTCTCAGCCTTTCCTCATTAGCAGTGGTGTTCCAGTCCCTCCTTTTTCAGGGCACTTCACTGGAAGAGGCAGTGTGCTTGTGTCTGTCTTGAACTGGGGAGTCCATAACTGGACCCAGCACTCCAGGTGGGGCCTCACCAGATCTGAGTAGGGCATCAGGATCATCCTCCTTGACCTGCTGGCAATACTTTGTTTAATGCAGCCAGGCCACTACTCTCCTTTACTGTAAAGGCAAATGCATGAGGCCTTGAGGTAACTTGATGTTGTAGAACTGGTCAGTAGGGAGGGTATGTCTATATTTAAATACAGGCTAAAGCCTAAACTCAGCAGTTTTGCAGAGTTCTGACTTGTAAGACACAACTTGGACTTGCTTTACAGTGACTCAGCCACGATGCCCTAGGCAGAACTCTGTGGCTGTCTGCATGTATTGCATGCACTTTAAAGCCCATTTAGTCACATATTTATCTGAAGCGCAAATAGCCTGGCTCCCAAAGCCTGCCTGAACAGCCTCCATCTATCCCAACTGCATGTGGTGATTTTATGTCTGACACTCAATGGTCATGAGAATTTGGGGTACTTTGAGGTGCTCAGGAATCTTCTTCTACAAGGTCAAATCACATTTGTATGCAACCTTAGCTGAAATTATTTTGCAGGAAAATGTAGGCACCAAGTAAAGCCCCCAATGACTCTGCTCTCCCAAATTTTGTTTATAGTGTATAAATTTTATACAAGGGATAACATAGACATAGCCATCCAAGCCAGATCAGAGATGCAAATGAGGAGCTGGACTCATTTTGTTCTGCTTAGAATACAGAAATCAGTGAGGGGAATTAATCAGACGGAAGCAATAACCAGGAACAGAAACTGAAGCATCAGGAAGAATTCTGTGAGCAAAGCTTTAGAAAAAAACACCTTGAAAATCTGGACAGAGGACATATGAAATAGCACAATCTGAAAGATTCAGAGAAAGTCAAATCAAGATCGAAACATGGGAAATCAAGCACAAGGTATTCAAAGGAATAATAGAATTCAGTGGGGTTTATACCTGACTGCTGTTTTCAATACATTGGTAAGAAATGTCTTTCTGTTCTATCGCTAAAGAATTTAGGTCCGCAAAAAGAAAGAACTCCACACTGGTGGAAGATGAAGTGGTCCCTAGAACCAGAGGGAGGCAGCTGCAGATGCAGGAAAGAGAATACTGTGATTTTTTTCAGGAGCTGTAACAAGTCACTATCTTAGAGCTGTAAAAGATTTGTATTGGTTTAGTGGCAGTTAGATGCACACAAAAATCATATTCAAAAATGCAAACCTGGACTTGAAGCTCAGTTTGATTTCCTTGTTTCTCCTTTTCAGTTTTAACTAGAGCTTTCAACAAATCAGTTCTTCAAAAGTATTTGAAGAAAAGTCAAAGGAAGAAGTCAATAGGGAGAGGGAAAACCAGCAGTGCCTGATAAGTGAAGAGCCTTTTAATTCTCCCATTACTGCCTACAGTTGACCTCTGCATTTTAATTGACAATACTTGGCACCATATTATGCATCTAAGACCTAAATGGCCTGCCCAAAGGGACATAAAAATCTACTGAACTGAGCACTTTAAACATGTTCACAGGTTAAAGATTAAGAAGAGGCATATAAGAGATGTGGATGTACACACATACAAAATAAAAAAATATTTATTTGAGGAATTTTGCCCTGTCCATTTTATATTAGTCTTATTTTATATATTATCCACTGAGAAAATAAAATTGAATCCCTTTTGAAATCAAAGAACTTCTCAGAAATAACACAAATGGGGTGTAAGGGCAAAAAAACCCAAACCAAACAACACACCACCACCACACTGCAAACATAAAGAATGTTGTAATCAATGTGGACTGCTGTCTTCTCAACATCTCCTTTGATTCCCCATATTAAATGAAAGCCAAACCTACACATTTAGATTTTTATTTTGCATGTATTTAGCTTTTTTTCATGCTAAAGGAGGATGACTGTGAGTGCGAGTCAGGGAACAATTTCAACTCTTCATTCTGCTTGTGATGTTTTGTGTGATTTCACTTCCCTTTCCATGTCTTACACTGCCAGTGTCAGTAACAGTTTGAGATCAAAAGATTCCCTTAGTTGATCTATTATTTTCATTAAGTAATAGCTTCTATATACAAATAGGGTTTTTGAGACTGAGTATCTTAGAGAAAAGATCATTGTAATCCAGGTGATAAGTTCAAAGTGTGTCTCATACTATTGGATAAACCCAGAAACCTTCACGCAGTTTCAGTTTTGAGACCAATGAATTCAAATCTTTAAATCAGTGTGAAAATTCAGTTAACCAAGGAAAAGACTGAAATATTAGGCTATGCTTAATCAAATACTTCCCAGTGAATCAAATAATCAAGGATTTTTTGCACTTCTAAATTCTACAGTTTGATCAAATAACACTTAATATTTAAGATTATATTGTGAAAATTACTCTGAGCTGTTATGTGTCTCCTCTATTTCTGATTTCTGTGATTAAAAGTGAAAGCATGCCACAGACCACTTGAATCAGTTGAATCAGTTCAGTATGATGCCATCAGTATGATGGGCCATTCCTCCAACTGAAAGCATAGGCTAATATTTCTGTGTTTCCTGTTGGAGCCCATGTAAATTTTGTGACTTTTTATAAAGATTTGAAAAAGAAAACTTTGTGCTGAATGGTAAATTCAATTTCAAAAATAAAATGCAACATTCCATTAGTTCTTTATATTAGAACTTACAGTAATTATTAGAGTCACTCAACTATTCATCACTATGAATACTGTTTTCCAATCTACTCTGCACCAAATGTGTCACAGAGTAGACACAATTTCTTCCTTAAATATTCCCATGAATCTGGAAGACTCAGTTAAGTTGTATCACATGGTGAAATTAATTTTTTATCCTAGCATCTCACTACATTGCAAAACCAACTTGTACAGAGAAAGCCATCTCAGAGTAGCTCAGATAGAGAGCCACATTTACCACAATAGCTTTCAGTTTACTGATAACTTTTAGTCTACTGATCTATACCTAAAAAGCCATTTATTGCAATACCCTGTTGAATTGGAGGCTGAAGAGACAATTTTCTTGATACTAGAAAACAACATGGGGCATGCAGATATCTGGCATCCAGGAAAAAAAATGATCACAAACCATAATGAGACAGAAAGAATTTTCACCATGCCCATGCACCAAATGCCACTGGTAAAAATTTATAAGAATGAGAAAGAGCAGACACACATGGCCTGAGGTTATGGCTTTGGAAGGAAAAATAATGGAAGACAATCACTGGGAGATCATCTTCAACTAGAACAGGCCTACAAAATTCATTTATGGAGCTCTCTTTGTTTAACTTAAGGAAAGTACATCCAATTTAATGACACTAAATTTTAATCTAAAACTAGATGAAACTTTAGTGTTTCCCTGCTTTGTCAGATTAGTTTGTACAACTGCCTTGGTTTAAGGATTTTTACCACCATATCCATGGTTACTTATTCCCAAAGAGAAGAACTGCAAATATGGAAATTTAGTCACATCTTGCAAGTTGATACGGGATATGCACTGCATAATCAGTCCAGGTTTTTGTCTAAGAATAGAAGGATCACATTCTGGGACAGAAAATGGCAAGAAGCTGAGTATCTTAAGTGGTAAATAAAAATGGAAACAAATATATCAGAATATTTTATTATGAAGCAAAATCTAAGTTCAGTCAATAAACTCTTACTATGATATAATATGACCTTTTTATCTGTATAGTGAACACTATAAACCATTATAATCACTAGAAAATTACAAGCCAGTAGTATAAATTGTAATGAGATTTTAATTTTTCAATTAAAAAAAAAAAAACAAACCTCCGAAAAGGTTGAAACCACCACATCCAATCCACAGACCATGGGACATATGTATAATTTTAATTTACATTGCTATACAAGGCGTTTGGAGAATCCCACAATAGTATTTCACCAGCTGTGTGGTCAATTTCTTTGTGCAATACATAGATGCAACCAATTTTTACATGCCTAGACAGCAAAGTCCATCATCTAAGCAAACACTTATGGAAAAATAAAGTGCTTTATGGAACTCTCTCATATAAAATATTTTGCAAAATCAGCTTTGTAGCATTGCTTTGTTTCTCAGTAATCTTTCAGCTCTGGCTTGAGCCATGCCTTAGAAAACAAGATCACCTCCTAAACCAACAAGATGAAGAGTGCTGGAAATGAAATACAAACAGTGTAGAAGATTTACTAAAAGTCAATCTGTTTGGTTTACAGATTTTCCTGTAACTCTGATTTTCCCACTCATCTTTCAAAAACTAACCTCCTAATAGAACTGTGAAAACTAACACTCCAACATTTGAAGACTGTTATATAGGTTGCAAATGCCAATATATGGAAAACAAGTAAACAGCAGAGGTACTACATGCAGCGAAACTTTATTCAGGACTTGGAAGCAGATTATATAGAAAAAAATAGGTGTCTTGTGTCATTTGACATGTCAGCATAAAAATGCTCCTGAATTGGAGCTGGGTGAGTTCCTAAAACACCTGAGCACATGAACATCTGGGCCAGCACAAGGAAGAGGAGAAAGAGGTCAGTGTAGTTCTGAGAAACCATGGTCACTGGAGAAGGACAACTATTTTCAGTGGCAGTGGTGGTTTACTGATCAAGAAGATACAGCATTACTCCAGCAGCAGAATGTCTAATGGGAAAAAAAAAAAAACGTTAGACTCTCTTTCGTTTTTTGCTATCTAACTGAAGACTTGCAGCTTTGTACAGAGTCCTTGGCCTCCTCCTGTTTACTGGCTACTTGGCTTGAAAAATATACCTAATAGCATGGCATCCTAGAATTCAAATTATTGTTTTATTTGTGTTTTGGGCATTATTACATCTCATTTGCTCTAATGCTCCTAGTTTAGACTCAGCTTTATAAGTTGGGCAATTCATGTTGGGAGAGAGCAAAACCTGTTCAGTCCAGCACTGCTCACTAATTTTCACTGTGCCCTCTGGTCTTGTTCTCTCTAATTTGGAAGTCCTACAGCAAACAAAACTGTGAAAGGGTACTAAAAAAAACCCTGGGTTGCTAAAAAGTTTGATAACTAAATCACAGTACTCCAATCCCAAATATAAATTGGAACTGTAACCCATAAAAGAAAAGACATTCTTATATTAATGCAATTAAGGAATTATTTTAGTAGGAGAGTAATCATTCTCATATGTAGACCTCAATTAGTGTTAATTGTAAAAAAAATCTTTATAAGAATATTGAAGTTTTAAAGTCCCCGTGTGCAAACATATCTGAATTCCCAGAAGCTAGTTATTGTGCAAAGTGTATTACTTAAAATATAATATATAATCCCCATTCTCAAGAAGGGGAAAATGGATGACCCAGGGAACTACAGACCAATCAGTCTCACCTCTGTGCCTCGCAAAATCTCCAGATTCTCCTGGAAGTCATCCTGAGGCATATGAAAAACAACAAGGTGGTTGGTGACAACCAGCATAGCTTCACTACGGGTAAATCCTGCCTGACCGATTTAGTGGCCTTCTATGATGGAGCTACGGAACTGAGGGACAGGGGTAGAGCAGTTGACGTCATCTCCCTGGACTTGTGCAAAGCGATTGACACTGTCCCACGCAACATCCTTGTCTCTAAATTGGAGAGACATCAATTTGATAGATGGACCACTCAGTGGATAAAGAACTGGCTGGATGGC
>JAOEHX010049136.1:32480-48815 GCA_025448015.1 Bolborhynchus lineola | reverse complement strand
GCCAGGGATGGGGCAGCCACAGCTTCTCTGGGCACCCTGTGCCAGCGCCTCAGCACCCTCATAGGGAAGAGCTTCTTTATATCCAACCTCAACTTCCCCTGTTTCACTCTGAACCCACCTCCCCTTCCCCTATCGCTATGGTCCCATAGGACAGCAAGGGAAGGGAGAAGGAAAATGCCCCCAAAATATGTCCTAAACTTGTGAAAATCTCTTTCTGAGTGTCTTGTCAGTGTGACACGGCTCCTATTTTTATCCAGCAAGTTCATGAATTGCTGCCTTCACCAGGGATTCTGATCCCCATTGGGATGAAATATTGGCAGTCTGGTGCATTTGAATTGCAACACGATCTAGAGTTGGATTTAAAGTGATTATTTGAAATATAATTGACCGTGACATCCATATGCCAACCAGGTACCAGTAGGGAATGACTGGAGCGGGCTCTGTAGGAGGCCCATTATTGCATTTGCATTTGTAGGAAAAGAAGCAAATTCTGTTCTTGCAACAATTTACTGTTTCTTTGTTACCTTTCTAAATGTTGCCCCTGTCAAATAATGCAGATGTGATGCATCACTCTGCTACATGTATACATTTTGTACTTCATTCTTATTGCTGCTGTTATTTGCCAGCTATTTGCTTCTTCTTTAACCCTTTTGCTCTGAACACAGACTATAAAAAGCCAGGGCTTGTCATTTTTCATGTCTTTTTTTATTCAAATTGTTCTGAGAAGCAAAACCGTTGTGATTATGCCTGAATGTTTGAATGTTCTCTTTTTTTTGTTTGGAAGAAAACCTCTTTCACAATAGCAGTGAGGATGGAGAGAGCCTGAAATTACATTCCTCTGCAAAGTGGCACTGGAATTTTAACACAATCATTTTCCAGCAGAAAAGCTTACGGGATCATACCAAATGAATTTTGCCATTGGAAGAAGAGATCTGCCTTCAGGTTGAGAAAATAGGTTTTAATTTGACGGAAGGCTTCAAGGGACTTTGATAGAATTCATTTTGTGGCAGAGATGATGTAGGTATCAGATAAAGCCGTATTTCCTCACCAGAACACTGTTACCTATTTGACATAATGGGCTTGGGACCCAGGTGGGATCTGGGGGAAGTGACAGTTGTTTTCTTGCCAAACTGGGTTACTGGTTCTGGTCGGAAAAACCCCAGTCTGCTGCTCAAGGCCAGGAAACGGTAACAGGACAGTCCTTTTACATAGGGATGAATACTGAGAATCACCAAAGCTTTTTGATGCCCCCTTTGCTTTTGACGCTTTTACCACCTTTATCACTCCACAGTGGTCACTCTGACTCTATGAACAAGAGAGCAGCTCAGCTTCTGCCTTGGGTTTTCCAGAGGGAACAGCCTATGCAGCAAGTGCTGGGTAAGGGACTGGCCCTCAACAGGCCATGGGGCACGAGGTGGCTGTTCCAAATAAGCTGCCAGCTCCCTGCTTTTAATGGCAACTTCCACTCGCTCAGTGAGATCAGTCCCAGGCAGACTCATGCCTGCACTCCATGTCTGGGTGGGAATGGCTGCCTCCTGCTAAAACAGGCTGAACTGTTCAGGAAGAGACAGGGGGTCAACACTCCTCTGCTTTCAACAAGCGCCAGCTATTGCAGAAACCCTGATGAAAACGCCCCTTCCAGCTGGATCCACCCCTCACTGGTGCTGTCACTGCACCTCCCTACGCACCTGCCTCGTGATGCCTTTGTGATTTTCCTCTGGTTTGGTTTTTTTCTCTTTTCTTTTTTCCTTTTGTTCTCCGCACTCTTTTTGTGTTTTCAAGAGCCTCGTCGAGCTAATTCCGTGCTTCTGCTCCAGTTTCATTTGGAGAGGGGATGAGAGAAGCGTGGGTTCATTCTCTGAAATAAGCTTGTCTCCGGTTAGAGGGACGGGAGTGATAAATCACTTCCTCCATTGCTGTGGGTTCTGATGGGACCAGGGAAGTATTTGTTAACAAAGAAACAAAAAGATTACATATTTATCTAATGAATAAATCACCCTTTGTGCATAAACAGACTTCACCACAGCTATGGGAGAATATTTACAGCATCTAGGCCAGAGAATAGCGATCTGATCAATGAATCCTTATGTACAGGATCCCTAAAGCAGAAATGAGAGAACAGCAGATATTTCACAGGAAAACTCAACAGCATCACAGTGACTTCATGATATTTTACGTATTTGGACCAGCAAACTGAAACTTCCAGGGGGAACCTTCCTGTTCAAGGTCTCAGTGTACATGATCCTGAATGCTACTGCAGCTTTATGAAAGACCCCTGGTAGAACTAAAGGACACCTCTGCAGTAAAGAAAGCAACCCAGAAATGGAGGGTCAGAGGCTGTGAGTCCTGAGGACATTGGATGGGGGAAGATTCTTACATGACTGCGAGTGGAGGTGCCACCCAATGATCTCCAGGTGCTGGTGATGGCAATAAGCACATCTGCCACTGGTGTTGAGCTGTGCCAAGCCTCAGCTTGGACATCTGGCCCACACCTGGAGGAATACGTGAAGACAAAGAACCCATGGAAATGTGACATGCTAGAAGCTCAAGTTGGCTTCTGAGCAATGCCGGATGCTTCCATCTCTTTGTTAGGCTGGACTTTCAGATGGGGTAAATTCAGAATTGTTCTATACCTGATAGCAATGCAAACTTACATCAGCTCAATGAGCAGCATGCGTTCACCTCAGAGAAGGAATTCAACACTATTGAGGACTGGGGTCTTGGAGGAGTGAAGGCAAAAGTCAAGAGGAGCTTTGCTGGCTGGTATGATTTCAAGTGCTTAATAAAGAGGGCTGCAGCCACAGATGGAAAGAGGACAACTAACGTAAATTTCAATTCCTCGCTTGTCAGCAGTGAAGAAAGAAAAGAGGTTGGTGATGACTGAAGGAGACTTAAGAGCAAAGGCTGAGGCACCAGCCCCTTGTCTTCAGCAGATTAGCTTGGCAGTTGGGCATCTACGCAGTTTTGATGAAAGGGAGAGCTCAAAATCAATGTGTGTCCCATTATGCTGCTGAATTGGAATGCAGAAAACGCATGAAATATGAAGTGAAAGTTCAGGCGAGTGCGTGAGCTGAGTGAACGTCTGCTGGGCTGCAATTAGCTAATTAACAGTCCTCTGCTCAGCTCCACTGGAATCTGTAATCAATGTCACATGGAATGTCCCGTAATGAACCTGTAATGGGATTCTAAACACCCACCATCACTTGTAAGGCACAGACAAGCGTGCGTGTGGAAGTCGATGTGCTCTAAGCGGCAGGAACCAGGCTGTCAGGCAGCACCCAGTGGTGGCGGAAGGAGGGAGGAGAGAGCTCCTTTGCTGACTCCCATCAGCACAGCCTTGAGGCCAGCAGGACCTGCGTCCCCTGTGAGTGGTGAACCCTACCTGCCCAGGATTGTCCTGCCCACATTCCAGCTGGGAGCAAGCGGCTCTGAGTTCCAACTGAGAGTAATCACCTCCTTTAGCCCTGAGGACACCTCTGCTCAGATCATACACACGCTAATGGAAAGCAAGGAGGCTGCAAAAGCAGTTGATACAGAATTGAAGGTGTAAACCTCCCTATCTACATTAAGTGCCTCTTAATTCACACAGGGGTTCATTCTGTGAGGACTGATTTTGCCTTGAGTGAGTCTCTGCAGAAACAGCCCATGTGACATACAGCTAAGTGGATATTTAAAGGTTTTCTTGCTAATATTCAGTAAATGTGCTTTTCCTACCCCACATCTTCCCTTATTCAGTGTTTCAGCTGTGTCAATGTGTTGTGAGGACTGCAGTGCAAGCAACCATTGCAACAACCCCGCTGTAATTCAAAATGAAGTTTGAGGGAACAAGAACACTTTATTTCCAACTTACACTATTTGAGCAGTCTGGTTCCCAGGCAATCCTCTAGGTAATTCTATTGGCACAAGTGAGCAAGGCCTGGGAGTGACAATCTTTACCCAGGAGGGACAGTTCTCGAAGGTGTTCTGCTGCTGGAGAAGCTGCCAGCATCCAGCACCCTCCGACAACACCTATGGATGTGTTTCTATCTGTGCATCACAATGACTGTACACACCGATTAGTGTTTCCTTAGAAATCGAAAACGACACAAATCAAAACAGAACATCACACTGCAATATTAATGAAGAGCAAATAGATCCATCTATCCTTCCACCTCACATTCACCACTGCTTCGGCACCTAAGCACCAATGGCAAAGTCATCGGTTATTCCTGTTGCTTCCCATCGGCTCATGGCTTTTTAAGCAATGCCTTTGGGAGCACTGCTACCGCTGCAGCCATCTGATTAATTAAAAGGGAGAAACAAAAGACAGTAACTTTACTCAGAGGCACAACAGCTTTAGCAATAGAGTCTTATTATTTGCCTACTTTTTATTTAGTTCTTCCAGCAAGCCTTCATTTTCATATTAATGTGGCAGGAGAACTCTCCTCTGCTACGTGCCCCTGGGACCACCATAATTAATGTATCTAATGTGAAAGTTTAAGGTTCATTAGGTCTGGAATTTAGGCAGGTTTTTAATCAAGCATGTTACAGCAAATCATTAAAAGCTAAACACAATTTGTACAACACGGCAGTGCTGCTGAGCTGTGAGCTGGCTCTGGGGCAGAGGAGGTGGCTCTGAGAAACACTTTGCACTTTGGGACCTGCCGTATCAACCGGGACAGAAGCAGGGAACACAGACTGATCTTCTCCTTTGGCAGGGAACAGAAGAAGCTAGGAAGGGGTCGATTTCCCTAATAATAGTAGCAATTAAGAGGACAGCTGAGTTGAAGTCAATTGTGGTAATGGTGATATCCTCTCCCTGCCATTACCGTGTCACTCATGTGAGAAGCAGCAGGTCCTATGCAGTCAGGCCCCACATGCTGTTTGCTGGTGTATCCAAGAGCTCAGGTCCACACTGCAAGAGGTGCTGAGCATTCACAATTAACACTCGTGCACCAAGGAGTCTGCAATCAAAGCAGGCCAGAGAGGCTTAGTAGGGATTGCTGATCCAAACTTCTATACTGTGAATGAAGCACTTCAGTGAGAGGTCAGACACAACGTGATGCCCTCAGCAAGGTCAGGATGTTACTGAGCTGAAGGTTCTGGATCACTTTTTCCAAGTTCCAGGTGAGTATGGCACTGAGTGATAACTCTGAAACACTGTGACAGGATACAGACACATGGCTCCTGAAATGCCAGGCTGTGCCAGATGAATACCAAAGATATGCACAGAGGTCTACAACTGTGAGCGATTCTGTCACCCTGAAAAATTCATAGGTGTGTGAAACCTTTACTAGAATCCTGATAACCCTGATAAAAGAGACTTCCCAGTTCCAATTATCTCCTCTCTTTGTTCTCTGCCTTGTTTTACTTAAGCTTCCTAAAAGCTTATAAGGTTATTTTCTTCCATCTCTTCTTGTCCTTTTTATTTTCTCTTAAAATAAGAAAGCTCTTGGCAAGCAGGATTTACCAGGCTTCAGCAGCTTCAATTCCATTCCAAGTAAGAACCTTAACAATACAACAAGACTGCGACAGCTCGGATGGGCAATAGCAGGAACAAAGGAAAGGTTAGAAAGCAAGTGTCACTCAAATGGAGGTGTCATTAATTAACTTCCAGGTACCCATTGCTATTCCTTCCCCACATGATCCATCAGTGGAGGCTCCAGCCCGCAGATACACCTCTATCTCCATGCTGAGGTCTAAAATGCTTGGAAGAGAATGGTTACTCTGGCTATCAAAAGGGCACAGGAGGAGACAAGGTGGAGAAGATTAATTGGACGTCCTCTGAATTTTAAAGGTGAGAGAAGGCAAGGCTGATGGGCTGGCTAGGAGCCCTGAAGCTAACATTATTTGAGAGAGTGTTTAAGTCTGGGCTGGATGGGGCTTCGAGCAACCTACTGGAAGGTGCTCTGCTCATGACAGGGGTTAAAACTGGATGAACTTTAAGTCCCTTCCAACCCAGAACATTCTATGACTCTATGGCATCCACACAGTGTATCCTTCTGAGGGCTTTAGGCTACTAAGGTGCTTGCCGCTGAACCTGCAGTGGAACTAGTGAGAATCAGCCCCTTGGGCACCTTTTCCCTCCCCTTCATGGGCTGAACAGTGCTCCAAGCACCACTGTCTCAGTATGTGTGCCTATACAGGAGGTATCCTGCAGCTGCTCAGACCTGCCAGTGAGGACTTACCTGACAACCTCCAGTGCCTGACTTTTGTCCTACATTCTCATAACTGTTTCCAATTGTGTTCTTTGATTCCTCAGGCAGTTTTTGGTGGCAGATGTTAAGTTTCAGTCAAATAGGTTTTGCAACATTTGATCTTCATTTCATCAAGTTGCTTTATTCTTCCCTGTCTCCTGCACATATTGTCATCCATCTGCTAAAACCTGTATCATCTGGATTAGAGTGCAAGTTAAACTCTAAATCTGATTGCATCAGTCCCTTTTGCCACTAGAATTTCTGGGACAATTAACCAGGCACAACAGATAACCCCTGCTTGCACCACACACTTGGAGCTTTAATGCTTAACATCAGCATTTGGGTCTAGAAGCAAGGTAATTATAATGGGTGGCTAATGCTTAACATCAGCATTTAGGTTTTATAAGCAGGGTAATTTTAATGGGGTGTATCTTCATTCTCCACCTACAGCATTTCATCTTTCAACAGAACAGTGAAAAAGAAAAGACATTGAAAGGAAATCTTTTTGCCAGCTCTACTTATAAGGAAAAGCCTTTTTTCCTCATTGGCCCTCTGCTTCTAAATCTAGGCCTTCCCAATACCTTTTAGTGGCCCTGACAACCTCCTGGATATGCCTTTTAAACTGTGTTTCGTTCTCATCCAACTCAGAACCAAACGTATTTGGCCCTGAGTTTGTTAGAAGTAGATGAGATTTACACAGGATCTTTCAGAAACCGACCATAATACTGATCTCATTTTATTAGTCCCCTGGAGACCACAGGCCTGTTACGTGTTTCTTTAACGCCATAAAAAGTCACGAAGTGGGTTTAATCCCTGGTTTAGATGTAAATTACACTCCGGATTTCACCACCGCTCAGCAGAAAGCCTCTACCTGGCTGTATGTACATGGCTCCAACTCCCTGCAACAGCAAAGTGAAGCCGTAAAGATGTCTGCATGGCTTTGGTTTACTTTGTTTGCAAGAGACTGGGAATGCACTACCAGTTAGTGGAACATGGGCAAAGAGTGGTAACTTCTACCTGATGTAAAAAGTCACACTTACTCAGGCTCTGATTATGCCACAGACTTACAAGCATCAAAAACCAACTTCACACATTTTTGGAGCTGACAACAGGATCATGTCCCATCATATATTAGAAGCACATTGCCCAGAAGCTGATCAAATATCAGCTTTGTACAGCGTGCCATCACCAGTGTTGATAAAGATTCCTTCCTCATTCAGAAACTGTGCAAGACAGAGCTACTTCTTCACACACACACACAGCCCCTTAGAAAATACTTTAACTATCTGATACCGTGTTGAGCATTTGTTCTTTGATGTGTACTGCAGTACCAAGGAAATTTAACTTTAACAGTCTCTGTGGCATTTCAGAGGTCTTTTGCACTGCTAAAGAGAGAAGAATTCCTTAAACTTCGACAATCTTCTTGTGATTAGTTCCACTGCTTCAGTATTTCTGAAAGAGCAGATATCTGGAAGGAAAAGATCTGATTCATTATGGGGCACAGATCAGACAGGAGGAATTAGGTCATTTGTCCTGCGACTATGGTTGTTCCACCTCCGATTGCACAGTATTAACCTGACTAACAATAAAACACTTTCTTGTCCTATAATGCTGTGCATACTTAACACTGGAACTCTTCAGTCAGCCCAGAAAGATGAAAACACGTGATGCCAAGAGCAGGGAAGAGAAGGACTTAGGAATCTGAAGGTTATTTTTCTGCTCTCCTGTGGGACAACACTAAAAGCCAGGATTAGAAAAAATACTGCCCTAAAGAAACACCTTTAAAAGATCTGACTTGAAGCAGCTACTTATTTTGTGAAGCTGTTTGCTGCTTGCTGACACACCGGTAAGGAATGCGGCTGGAGCTCACCATGGTTTGTGTGAGCTAATATAACAGATAACCCCAAGGAGGACAGAAAGGGTGCTCCAGGAGCAAGGGGCAGCACAGAAGAGCATCTAATGATCTAATCTACTCAGCCTCTCAGCTTGGCATAAATGTGCCTTCCCTGAGTGACTTTTTACTGTTATCTATTATCTTCTTCCCAGAGGGAGAGCTGCTTACAGCAAAGTACTTACCAAAGGCATTGGGCTTGAAAGATGTGCTGTGCTGCTGGGTCTGCCTGCCAGAGGACAGGCTGGAGACATCTTCCCCACAGCTTGGCCAAGGTCCTCAAAGAGACTTGGGCCTGACCAGCCCAAAAAGCAGAGTAACCTGTGACAGGCAAGCAGGTAAACCTCATCTCCCTCAGCTGTCGAGATACCACGAAACAAATACCCAAAGCAAAGGCATAGCAGAGAACCACCTTGCTGAATACATGGGAAGTTAGAAATCTCCTGTCCCTAGCATCAAATCTTTAACTGCAAAGACAGCTCTCTTCTCAGAATGCAGAGGTGAGAAACTGCTCACAGATGTGAAAACTGGAGCTGGATCAAGTGCCCCCATCATCTGATGGCAGGATTTCCCCTCTTGTACACTGCATGTATCACGGTCAATTTTCCAGGTCTAGTTTTGAATCTGCAACTCTCCAATTCTGAAGTGGGAAGGAAGATCCTGGGTTTTTCCTTTCCACACTGCCCCATTTCACTACCAAACTCTGTATTTCACTGCCTTTAGAATCTTTTAACTAACTTCCAAACAAATATAGACTGAGCATTATTTTCCTGCAGGGGTTATGAAACACTTTCTCAAATACGACTTGGCATGTACGATGCCATATGTCTTAAGCAATTCAAATGCTTTTCACCCTCCTGGGCATAATTACAGGGAAGAAAGAAAAGAGGTTCCTTGAAAACATGCAACAGTTACATCCCGAGCCCTTCCTGGGGCAAATGAAACCGATTTTATCACTGTTTCAGTTCCGATAAACCCAGAGCAGAGCAGATACCAATTGGCACAAGCTTTGCTCATCTATGAGATGATTCCAGAGTGACAATACCTTGGTAAGAAGCTGCTATGTGGCACGCTCAAGTTGGCTATCAAAGCATGGGCACAGAACTGGCACATCTCTCAAACACAACACCAGTGTTGTGCCCTCTTTCACTGGAGTGACATGGATCTGCATCTGGGCTCATTCCTGCTGATTTATTTCAGATCACACTGGGGCTGCAAGCACAAAACCTGACAAGCAAAACATGCAGTCATTTACTTCAGTCTAGGCATGACCCCAGAGTGGAGAGATAATCCTTGGCTTCATATTAATCCTGCCAGTTCTGGATTGATGAACACTGAGACAAAGGCCCTTCCAGGCCAAGCTCATAGCTTCAGGAGTACAGCAAGGATATATGTCCGCTCATGTAGAATCACGGGCAGCGTGCAATTTAATCAAGAGGTGGCAGTTCCGAGTGGTGGTTTGATGGGCAAAAGGCCAATCTGACACCAAAATAGAAAAACCCTGCCAAAAGGCATTTGTTGTTCATTGTTTTTTACATAAGCTTGGCCATTTTACTGCCCTGAGTCACCAAGGACAGGAGCAAGTGGAAGGACCAAGGTGCTGGAGGGAAAAATCCGAAGCTGCTTTCAAAGACTGCATGAAAAACTGTCCTGGTTTCAAGACCAAATGCACAGCCTGAGGTCCATCAAACCTGGATTAACGTGAGCTGGGCCAGGCTGCGGTCTGGTCTCAGCCTCTTCTGGTCCTTTGTACCACCCAACTTTTATTTTGTGAGCAGTGGTGGTCAGTGACATTCCCTTCCATCACTGTAGACTCATCTGCCATGATGAAGCTCTGCTATGATGCCTTTGATATACAAAGGTGTACGATCTCCTCTCTTCAAGACTTTTGACATCTGCAGCATGTGAAAAATGCAGAGTGAGGCCATGAGGTACCCAAACAAGCAGCTCTCATGAGGTATCACCACTGCATCTTCAAAAGAAAAAGTGTGTTTTGTCATTCAAAATTACTCACTTTTCATATTCCCACTCATATTTTGTTTGAGCACTTAATTCCTCTTATACCTATTCTATGACTATTCTGAACTTACGTGATTTTGGTCCTACCCAGTAAGAAACAATCACATCTGGGAATCTTGAAGGCTGCTGCTGAGAGAACTGTCATCCACTTGTCCTTACAAGATAAGGGTACTAAGAACGAGACCGGAATTCTCTAAATGGCTCATCACGTCCTCTTGCTGCACTGATTTGCAGATCCAGACATGAAGAGTCTGAGGGTACAAGTGAGGTGATCATTAAGTTCTCAGTTGTCCTGGCACCCATGAAGACAGTTTGATGCATACATGGAACTAACAGTGAATGGTTTGAAGACAGCAGCCCAGAGGAGGGAGTAATTACTCCTGCATGCATCTGGTCTCCATCCCACCTTCAGCAACACTGACACTGATAAACCAGCTTTCCAGGATGCTCCAGATTAGTTTTTCTTGTTTGCTTGGTGTCAGCAGCAAATGTGAGCGTTTTCAGCCTCTCCAAATAACTGATTCTGTCAATTCAAAGGGCTGAGGAGGTCTGGTGAATTAGGTGGCCTTAATAGCAATGCTTTACTTCTCACTTTCCTCAGTAATGCTCCCTTCTCCCTGTTCTTAAAACCTCTTTAGCCATTTAAAGCTCAAGACCATTTTTCTCTTATTGGGTTATTCACTTTAACCTCTTTAGTGTATTTCTGTGAAGCAGGTTGTAACTTATCAAAGCTTTAGATCTCCTCCCTTTGAAGCTGCGCTTGTATTTACAACCAGAGGGTCAAAAATGACAGCTTAAAATGCTGTTCTTCTCAGGTAAACGGTCTGGAGAACCTGACAGCCACCAGGATTTGCTGGAGGTTGGGGTGAGATGAGACTGAGGTACCCCAGTAAGACAGGGAGGATGGCACATGCAAAGGACACATACCAGTGCATCAGCCCCAGGCAGAGGGACTAAGGGACCTGTTCACCAGGAAACAGATGTGAGTGGGAAGTGATCCCACATTGTTTTCGTCATGGTATCACAGAACATCTGTTATGAAGTCTGCAGCTGAGAGCAGGACTAAGGAGCAGAAGTCCCAGAAACTTTCACTGGGAATTATTCCCTGTGCTTTCAGTGCAGAAGCTTCAGGTAAAATTTGACTTTACCTGTGTAAAGTGACAAGACTCTGACAAATAAGAGCTCCCAGTGAAGGGATTTACAGCTACCACTGTTGCAGATCATTTCCATAACAGGGTGTCATAGCTGAAGGGCCAGAGCTAGCTACTGTGGGAAAGGAAAGCACAGGTTCTCAAAGCTAAACAAATCCAGCCAATGCACAGTGGAGGTCAGTTCTCAGCAGAAATAGGACAAGGACTATTGCTGCAGACACACAGCCCCCAGCATGCAGCTCCTGGGTACGGAGCACAGCTGTATCCTGTACAGAGTTCCACGCTTCCCGATTCAAACCAAGCCCACCACTGCGTCAGGCGTTAGAAAGCACTTGGATGGGGTTGTCTCTACCTGACAGTTTTGTAACTGAGTTTGGCCATTTGGGTTTATTTCAGCTCTATCCGCAGCTTTGTTACTCTCCTAAGTGTCATCAGGTCCAACCATCCAATGTAGATTTAAATGAAACAGATTTGCATTACCGAAGTCTTAGAGATCAATCCATTTATCTCTGTGGTGGTTTGCACCTCTCCTATAGATACACCCATCTGACAAGGACTCTGGGGTTAACTACATCCTGCCTCGAGATTACAGCCTGCCTTTGGTGGAGTGGTCCAGCCCATCCTCTGGGGCACAGCCCAAATCATTCTTTTCACCTTGTCATTTTTTAGCTTGATGTGGAAAGGGTTTTGATGGCTCCTGCAAACTTGCCATTACAGAGGCTGCCCATGAATCTGTTCAGTGACTCAGTGCATCCAGTGAATTTTGCTGACATTTCCCCCTTCTTCCTTTAGATGATTGGCACTGCAGTGATGCAGTTTGGAAATGCACACAAGAGCAGCTGATTTTCAGGCTTGGCTGGAAAATCTGCATTCTTTCAGCTGGAGTTTTTCGGGTTTTGTTTTATTTTACTTGATTTTCTAATATCTCCCAACCAACATGAAGCAGCGTTTGAAGAGCTCTGATCTGGATGACAGATTAAATAAGAATAGACACCTACTAAACACTGCCAGAATAGACTCTGTAGATGCAGTTATTGGATGAAGAGTAAGAAAAGGTCAGATTGACGCTGCCTCTGCAATCAGTGAAACAGGTTTCTTGAAGAGTAAATTATTAAAGGTCCTTTAACACATCAGGATATTAAATTATATTACAAACTCTTGTCCTACATTTGAATGCAATACATGGCCAGCCTTTTACCCAGCTATGTGAATGGAAAAAGAAATGTCACCTTTGTCTGAGATTTCCTGCATCCCAAACCAGGCTGCCTGATGCCAGAACCCCTGCACAAAGCACCACTGTTCATACCCAGATCAGCTGTGTGCTGGGGCCCTGATGCATCCAGGACACATCCGCTCCACTGAGCTGAGTGCGCTGACTGCCATCCCGATTTTCCACCTGAAAAGTGGGACCACTGCTTTATCATGTAATATGTGAGCACACAGACAACCTACCAGGGGTGAGAGTGCACAGGCATTTCTAGAGCAGCAGCTGGAGAGCAGAACTATTCAATCTGCATTTGCTTCCAAAACAGACAGTTTCTCCCATTAACCCTGTTGCTTCAGCTGTCCTAACTTTTACCCCCTCTTTCCAGAGGGGTAAGGGAGTGTACATAGCCAGGAAGCCTCCAGCTCACCTCAAATGCTGGGATTTGCAGTTTAGGTGGGTTGTGCGGGCTCCTTCTATCACCAGCAGAGATCAGGAGGGTAATTCATTCCCTTTCTATTACCTGCAGATGCTGCTGTGATCACGCACCTGGACAACACTTAAAGAGCTAAAGTTTGGTAACAAATGTCCTCCTCTGGCTCTGGACTAATGAACACTGTCATCTGATGACACTGCTCTCTGTGTGCTATTAGCACGTATTACATTCCCATATCCCTAGTGATGACTCAAGAGAAAATAGCTCTTCCTTCCCCCAGCAGCGTTCAAGGCCAGGCTGGATGCGGCTTGGAGCAACCTGCTCTAGTGGAAGGCGTCCCTGCACGTGGCAGGGGGTTAGAACTGGATACCTTCAGGTCCTTTCCAACCCAAACCACTCCATGATTCTTCCCTTTTTTTTCACATCCTGTCAGTGCAATCTCAAGATTGCTGCATATGAAGCAAGGCTGGCACACAATACCACCACCCCAGCTGAAACAGTAATATGACAAGGTTTACTATAATGACAAAATGACACCTGGAAGAATAAAGCACAGCATTGTTCTAATGTCTCCTAGCCAGGCAGATCTTACCTACAATGACTTGGTTTTGTGCAGTGATTACAGATATAAGGGGACTGTTCCATTTCTTCCTAACTCCCTTCTTTACTCTACATTAGATCTGCCGTCTGGATCCATTTCTCAGAAGCAGGTATCTTCTCCTAAGAAGGTACCCCCAAGAACACCTCTTCTGTAGAACAATGACTACTTAAGAACAAGGAGGGGTGTTGGGTACGGGCTGGTGTAACACTCATGCTAAGCAGTGCTACCATCCTGGATCGGGGCCAGTATCTTCCGTTTTGCTCCAGGGGAGAGTGGAGCTGGGTAAGAGCAAACTGAATTTGACAAACTGTGTTCTTAATTAATTTACATCCAATTAGGATTAATTAATTGCTGACTAAAGTATCAACCCATGTCATTATGTATCAAAATAAATAATCTTAAGCACTGAATGAGGCGGCTGGTTAGAAAGTGGTGAGACACCAGTGCTCACACAGCCCCGCTTCCCACAGAGCTGGGCTGCTGAAGCGGGTCAAAGCAGGGAGGCACCTCCAGTTGGAAATGGGCTGATTTTCACTTGCAGCTCACAGTGGGTATCCAACACCCTACTGCCTCTCCCCAAAGAGGGAATGATCTGAAGGGCAGGACCAACTCCTTCCCCTTGAGCCAGTGAGTCACAGAACCACAGAGACTAGGTGACCATCAGAGCTCACAACCCCCTAACCTAAGCCAAACCTGATTCTGGAACTACTGCCTTTGCTCTTTGGAGGCAAGTGGAAGTTTTCTCCAACTGCATGCAAAGGCAGAAGCATTTACACTGAGAAGAGTTAAACCTTCTGGTTTTTATATGTGGCAACAAACATGTACTAAGATTTCACATGCTGGGGGTGTACGATGGACAGAAGGCTTGTCTCACACAGCCAGCTATCAGCGTGCTATCAGTCTGAAACAGAGGTATAAGGATAACACAGCGCAAGAGGCATGTACACAAACAGGGCAACAGAAACAGGAATAACAGGAGAAAAGCCTCCTCTGGAAGGAATAAAGTAAGAAATTAAGTATCATCTTGGGATGGTTTCCCTATCCAGCTTTAGCCCTTCACTCTCCAGCTCACTGGCAGATACACACTGTTCGACTGAGCAAATTCAGTGTGACACTCACAGAGAAGTCGCTCATGAGAAATGGGGAGATTTTTGTCAGGTTGTATAAATGAATTAGCCAAAGTGACACTGCGTAGGAGACACAACCATCTGAAGAACAAAATAACCTATTTCTTACAAGGTCTAGATTTCACCTTAAATTCAAATGCCAATTGGAAGTGGCATTGAGGGTAATGGGCTTTGTGAGATGTTAAATGAAAAAGCACAGGCAGGATAAATAATCTGGAAGTGCCTGTATTGTCAATACAGCAACAGTAAAAGTCAAGAGCTGTGAGATTCAGAAGGACAGGACTGGATGCAGAGCAGTTAGAAGCTTCTTTTTAATATCTCAAAAATGCAAGTTCGAGTCATACTTCAAGTGTCTGCTAAAAGCTGACCCCAGCTTAACTTACTTTACAGAGCTGGACAGCTAAAACCGATCAGGTTTGACATAGCCATAGTATTCCTCTGTGACTATTAAACAGCCAGGCTGCCTTAACACTGCTGTGTGGCAGGCATGGTATTTGATCCCTCTTCTGTGGGGCACAGGCATCACACCAAGAGGAGCTGGAGGCAGAACAAGGTTGTGTGTTATTCCCTCAGAGCCCATTTCATGCGCCTGCCCTTATTTGCAAGGATGGACTGCAGTGAGCTGGACAAAGTGAGACTCAATCTCTCCATTCCTCCACCCCTGTGACCTTCCAGTGATGGAAACCCAAGATGCCCTCTGCAAACAGCAGATACTTCACACCATGCGTGACGATATCCTGGGAGGCAGGAGACCAGATTTTGTCTCTCGAGCACATATACTGAGTCTTTCCACCCAGCCACACTACTTCCCAGTTTCCCCTAGAGGCGATGCAAGCAACCTCCATCTGCTGTGCTCTGAGATCTGCAGAAAGAACGCTGTTTGCCTTAAAGCAACAGGACAAATGCAAGGCTGTGCTCTGCTCCTCCTAAACTCCGCAAACAGCTCCAACCTAGCCCATGCATTTTGCTCAGCAGTGAATACCACTACAGGAATAATGCCTCGTCTGAATGCCTGGTTCTTTCTGTGAAATCCAATTCTATGAAAGGGGAAAAATACGCCTTCAAAATATATTTACATCTAAGTGCTCCGAAGAGCTCTGTTGTACACAGGAGTAATTTGCGTGGGCCCAGCTCTCCTGATGGTGACCATGTAATCTCCCTGTTATCATCTAAATACCTGCCTAATACTTGTTTAAACAGATCTAAAATTACTCACAGCTCTCATACAGAAGACGATGCCATCCCTTTTCTACCTAGGTAAATAAGCACTTGAAGCAGAAGAGAAAGGGAGCACAGCAAGATCCCCTGTAGTTCCACCTGAATTAAACACAGGTAGTGTCTGAGTACATTCTCTATTGTGCCTCAGCTGCCGCTCACCTCTGTTTAGCTTCATTTCCTTCTTTCATTGCCTGGGTGCTGTATGTTTTGTCTGATTCACTCAGTCTGCATCCCTGCTTGGTCTGTGCAATTTAGCTTCGGAAAGTCTCTGGAGCGCCTGCTGTGAGGTGGTCCTTGGTAGTTCATTTTCTTCCCAATTTGTAGTTTGAGTATCACTGCTGCAAACTGCATTGTGTAGTCCATAGCTCTCCAGGCCAGATTTCCAAAGCTGTTCAGGCACCTAGAAGGAGCAGAGCAAGCACTGGGCTTCCCAGAACTGCAGGCAAAGCTGAATGCTGCCACCGCAAGGCTGAAGGCATTCCTGGCTCCAAAGAGACCACCTTATCCTCTAA
>JAOEHX010049136.1:0-29462 GCA_025448015.1 Bolborhynchus lineola | reverse complement strand
GTATATTCTGCTCACAACATTGCTGCATTTTATCAGTACCTCCCTGTCCCTTTTGGCTGTAGAACCAAAGCACTTTTTCTGCAGTATGCAAAATAAAAACCATTTGCATGAAGCAGAAATAAAGATAAGTGAACCTTCTTAGCCTGAGCAGATGTTTTTCATTAGAAAATAATTTGTCAAAAGGTAGACAGATCCATGCAACTAATTTTCAGAACAGCTTCTTTCACTTTGGAGGGTAACTAGACTCAATTTAATTGCAAATGGGCTGCATGTTCCCCAGAATAAGGAAGGGAAAAGCAACATGAACATGTGCTATTTTTTTTTTAATCAAAATCTCTCCCCTAATAAGTTGTGTCCTATTTTCCCTGGGACAACTGTTGATTCAGCCTCACAGCTACTGGATAGCTATCTTCTCAGATAAAGCAACACTTTAAGGTACTAGAGAGAACGACATGAAGAACTTTACTGCACCCATTTTGTAAGTCCATGAGCTAAAAGATGGCTGTTAATCCTGGGGAAGAGACAGTGCATTTTGAGGAATAGAGACTACACTGGGCAGAGACAGAATGAGCTTCCACATGGAGAGATACAGATTCTGATCCTGCTTCTCATCTGCTGGGCAACATGGGAACAAGCTGGTCCCCTGCTTACCACCCTCTGGTATAATTAGCTTGTGAGCTGTTCAGAGGCAATGGCGCTCTCTTTCAGGGGACATCTGACACAATAAAACACTCTTCTCCATTAGATTCCCTCAGCAATGGCAAAATGCAAGTATTAATAATTGATCAGCACAATCAACAGCTGTCAGATAGGAGCAGAACTAACAAGAGGGAATTTGAAATCTAAAACTATGTTTCAGAGCTAAGCCCTGTGGACAAACCTGTATTTATGTGTACCATGCAAACACCTCACCTCATTTTGGAGACGTACACCCCTTGTGCTGGGAAATGCTGGCACTGGTGGGCACATGTTTGTTTAGCTGTGTGTGCCAGTCTGTGAACCTGTACAAACACATCTACATATGTATGTGTTACTTCTCTGCTCCCAAAGGAGTACACAACTGTACACATGGTTTAAGCACTTGCTCTGTGTGTTTGCTGATTTGCAACAGTGCCAGGCCAGGGGCTGGCATTTCTTCTCCTTGGGCAGCTACTCAGAAATCAAATGCCAACAAAAAGAGCCAACCTGAAGAGACAAGCACTCTGAGCGGAAGCCAAGGAACTGGATGTAGATGGAAAGGACTAAGACTACAGCAACTGCCAGAGAGTCCAAGTCCCTGCTGCTCATCCACATGGAGATTCCTTATTTCCTGACACCAAAGACTGTGTGACCTCCATCCATAACAAGCCATTAAAGTCCCCTCCAATTGTGCTGACAACCTTGACAGGCTTGACCTGTCAAAGGCTCAGTGTATAAACCGTAAGAGATGATTCTTCCTTCTTAAAATCATGAGATGGAACTAACAAGTCTCCCACTGACTTCCAGGAGCCAGGATTTCACTTCAGAACATTTTTACACAGCAAAAGAAAGCATACCACTTGTACCAATAGAGACATGTAGTACACCATCCCTGGTATGGCTACAGCCCAATCTTGTGCATGTGTCATCAGATGATAGCTATTCCAATGGAAAATTAGCATGACCCACCTATTCTGCAGCCCTACTGTGGGATGAGCTTGTTCACCTGAAGCTGATCTAGTTATAGCAGTACAGAACTAAGAGCACACGAGTCATTATTGCTCAGCTCAATGAAACAGTCATTGCCCTCATCATCGTTCTGCAGATTAGGAAACACATACGTTGTCTGTGCTCCTGTCACAAGCAGTTTTCCCTTCCCATAGGATGCAAGTTGGGGTTGAAACAGAACAGAGCACAAGTCATTCGTCCAAAACATTCTGCACAGCTGCACTGGCATCCATCAACACTGCAAAGGTAACAACAAATCTGTGACTTAAATGGCACTGACTGCTCAAAGTGACATTATTTTAATAACAAAAGATAAATATACTCGGGGATCCTTGCAGATCAACGTAATCTGTAAGGCAAAAAAGTATTGCTTGGACTTTCAGAGAACAATTCCAGTTTCCAATGAAACTTCACATCAGAACATACTGCATTGGTTGTTTATTATTAAAGATGTGTGAGGTACGTTTATTCTTAAAGGCTTCACCTTATAGTTTCAGAGATTTCTTCTGTTTCCTTAAATTAACTTCTGAAGCTAGAGGTAGAGTTCAGGATGGGTTATTTACTCTAAAGGCGCGGGTTCTAGTTCAGCATTTTATTTGCAAATGAAAATGTGTGTTAAAGAGGCATGAATTTTGTAAAGCAAACAAGAAACAGATAATTAGGGAAAACAGTGAAAACTGAAGCTTTCTGCATTTGCTGAATCTCCCCAGATCTGTCAAAATGCCTCTGCAAACCGGTGCTTGCTGCTTCATCAACTCAGGGAGTCAGGCAGGTCTGTAAAAATGGGCCAGAAATCTCAAGAGCAAGTGACTCCTTATTGACATTTCTGTTTCTGAGGCTGGCTTGATGCAAGAACAGAGCTGCATAAAGACAAGAACTGACAGGGGACCAAAACCCCTCTGAACATTGCTCACCACTGCTAAAGTTCCATTTAAATCTGTACCCAGGTCTGAATTTCAAACTTCCTAAAATCTGAGGTATTCAAATCATCTCATTATATATTTAACTTTTATGCCTTGTGTGAGAAAACCAACCAAAGCCATGTTTATAATGTCCAGGGGGGCCTTCTTGGAAACAAACACAAAGCTTCAAGATCTCATAAAGAGTTTTAGTCTCATCCCAGCCCTGGGAATATGAAATAACTCCCCTTATCCAGTCTTAGCAGACAGTTCTTTCCCTTTTCATGAAGACTCCTGAGCCTAATTAGGGAAATAAACAGAAGAGCTTTTACTGTGAGAAGAGGAAGGCTGGCACCAGGGTTGATACCTGGTCAGCCCCTGAGCTCTACCAGCCATCCCCAGGCTGTCAGTCAGCATGGCCTGACACCAGGCAGAGGTCACCTTAACTCCCCCACCACAGGATCCCTGGCTGCTCTGCTGTGATGCCCTGGGTGGTCCTTCCTGGGGCAATGCAGATGAGGCCGTTTGCACGGCTATAAATCAGGTATTTTTCTGTAAGATATATATACATAAGAAGTTCTGTGAGGGTGCTGAGGCGCTGGCACAGGGTGCCCAGAGAAGCTGTGGCTGCCCCATCCCTGGCAGTGTTCAAGGAGAGGCTGGATGGGCCTTGGAGTGACCTGCTCTAGTGGAAGGCATCCCTGGTCGTGGTGGGGGTTGAACTGGAGGAGCTTTAAGGTCCTTTCAACACAAACCAGCGTGGGACTCTCCTGATAAATAGAAAAATATATATATACACATAGATATAGAAGCATGGCATGTCCCAGACATAGACAGTATTTTTCTTCAAGTCACTTTTGCACCTGTAGCTTCTCTAATTCTAAATTGACCTCCTCTGCTTCCTATGTCCTCCTTCTTTCTGTGACTGCTGTCCTGTCCCAATTCTGCAAACCATTTCCATCCCAATAGCTGCACTTCCTCTTAACTTTCGTGGGGGTTATAGAAAGTTATGGATGAAGTTGTAAGAAACACAGGTTTAAAGAAGTGAGAGCAGGCTGAATTCAAGCTATCAAGTTCTTAACTGCTTCACACTGACTAGCTCCCTGACTTGCAGCCTGCTGCATACATATCATGCAGCACATAACTTCTGGGAAATGGCTTTTTTATCGGAATCAACAGGCAAGCAACCAAATCCTACAGAAATCAAATGGATGTTGGCACCTGAGCTCCCTTGGGATGAATGTCAGTGCCTAGGAATGAGGAAGCTGTGAGTAAGCCAACCTCAGTCTGACCAAGAGCAGCATATGGAGAACTGCTTCCCCAACCAACGCTTACACCTCACTGCTGCAGCCTCCAAGAAACATCACTGCCCCCAGATGTTCTTTCTGCATATCCTCATTTCTTTCCAACTTCTGCAATACTTTCCTCAGCCCCTTCTGATGGCCTACCCTGGCACTGAAACCCACACGAGTTGCCAGTGACGTTTCTTATTGATTTTTAAAAAGCTTCTGCTTGCCTACACAACAGTGCTGGAACAGCTCTGGAACTCTTTTATGATTTACCTTCTTTTTATGTTCCAGGCTGTTCTTGAGGCACATCCTTCTAACTTACAACTTTGTCCTCCCCAAAATAAAATACAATAAAACTGAAAACATTCGTAGCTGGAATTGTCAGTATTTATGCCTCACATTTGGCAGATCTCCTTCCCATTGCTATTCCATGGTTTAAATCTCTTCAGAGATGCGCAATAGTACTGCATTTTTCATGAGGATGGAACTGCAAAGCATCCTAGGACATCACTGGCCAGATGCCCCCAGAGAAGTATTTATGTTGTTGTAAGACCATAATCATCCATCAAACACTAGATGTTAATAATAACACTAATTTGAAAATGGAGGTTTGCTTTTATGTTATTTCTGTGTGCTTCATGTAAGCAGGAAAGGCCAATTATCTCCATTTAAGAGAGACAGAAACAGAGGACACACTGCAGAGCAGGGATTTGAGCCGCACTCTGATCTTTGCTCACTGCCTGGCAGGAGCAAACAGTGTTTACTTCAGACAGAACAGACATCAAATGGCACCTACAATTGTGAAACCTAGCCCAAGCTCTGCCACTGGGAGCTTCAGCAAGCCACACCACCTCAGCATTTCTCAACTGAAGTGGGCAGCAGTGCAGGGGAGATGGCACAAAGAGCACCTTTTTGGTAGGGAAATGAACAATGCACCTACTGTGTTCATTTTAATTCCAACACGCATCTTTAAGCACAAACTTTACAGCCTATTCACTTGTTTTCCCCCTTTGGCTTTTCTACATGGACACAGCATGGGCTCAAGCTTCCCTGTTGCTGACTCCAGTATCGTGTTTTTATGGTGATATCCTACTGCCCCTCCTGCTTTGGAGGGGCTAAAGTGTCTTCTCCTCCCTTAAGTATTTTCTGTAGTGCTGTAATGCTTCCTCTCCAGCTCCAAACCTTCCCTAAGCTGCTTTTGCTTCAACAGTGAGGAGAAAGGGATTAGCTGTCATCTGGAGGAATGGCTGCACCCAAGGTTTTGTGCAGCTGCAGCAGCAGGAGACAGCAAAGCTGGATTAAAACATCTTGGCAATTTTTATTTTAGCTTCTTTTAGACTGAGATATAAAAATAAGAAGTAGCATCTCAACAAAAGAGCTGCTAAGACTGCTACTGACTGCATGGTGTGAACTGGCTCCAAGACAGCCACCCTGTTAAAATGAGTATTACAATTAATGAGGCCAAATCACCTAGAAGAACTTGACAGGGAGATACGTAATGATAAATCCCTGTTTTCTAAAGCCATCTGTACCCATGTATTTGGGAAAAGTACAAAAGTGGTGTGCACACGCATGTGTACACGCATGCATACAGCCAGTTCTGTATGACTGTGAATGATCTCGTGTGCAACTGTGTAGTGGGGGTCAGCAAAAAACAGGAGTGATATCCATTAGGTCCCTGCTCCTGTCCCAGAACAGTATGCGCTATGCACTCCATTCCTGCAGAATCCACTCCCCCCCTTCTCCTCCTTTTTCCAGGGCTTTTAACCCTCTTCCACAGAAGTTGTCTTTATGTTTCACTTGGAACTTCCTTGTTGCAGACTCTGCCTGTGATTTCTGAACAGCAGCAGATATGAAGAAGGCATCATTTCCCTTCTTGCACCCGCCTTTGTGTGTTAAGGCTATCATCACTCTGTTTTCTCTTCTCTAAGCTATACAACCCAATTATTTCTCTCTATCCTGCCAGCCACAGCTTTCCAAACCTCTTGATCATTTTAAGAGTCTCCTCTGCAGTTTCCTCAGTTAATTGGTCTCCATCCCTGTTGAAGTTCAGCGTCCCAAACTGGACACAATACCCAGCTGGAGTCTCCCAGTGCTTAGTGGAGCAGAAGGCCAACAGCAAACACCTTGCAAGCTGCATTCCAGTTTTAGTACGCCAGTAGAAGTCTTCAGAGAGGGGCAGCTGCATTTGGCCTGATCAGCTGCAAACCCAGCTTCAGGAGAGCTGGAATCATCCAGAAACTGCATTCTATCAGCATTTCTGATTAGATTTTGAAGAGACTTCACAGAAGCTGTACTGCACCGAACACTGTCAAACACATCTTGAGAATTTCTTTCTCCCAAAGCCTAAATCTGGTGCTTCAAACACAGTATCTCTGGGGCGAGATGTGCATTTTGGGATTCTTCCACTTTTGGAATATTGCTGTGGTGCAGTAGCTCACCCGACCTCTATGCATGCTGATACAACACAGATATAGACAGAAGCATCCAAGAGTCTTGGCCCATGGGATGACTGCTGGATCACACTGCACCAAGCAAGTATTTAATTAGAGAAGAACAAAGACACAAGCTTTCCTAAGGTTACTCAGAAGACACATGGTATTGCACAGCCTATACAAACACAGCTGGTTTATCAGCTGAAAAAGGATAGTACCTGTTTCAGTGACTTTAACTCCAAAGAATATGCCCTTAAGGTGCTTTGATCACTTCAGAGCAGAAGGGGCTGGCTATGGGAGTGGATGAGCTGAGTTAATGAACAGGTTTTCCCATCATCACTTCTCTCTGACCCCAGCTGATGAAAATAGAGGACATTTAAACACTGAAACTTCGAGCCCTACTTTGTCTACTTAGCATTCAAGCCATTGCTAAGGGATAGTGTTTATTTTATTCTAGAGTTTAATTGAATCCCCAGAAGGCTGTCCCTAGGCAAACTCACCTGAGAGCAAGACTAAAAATAGTAAGTGTTGAGAAACACTTGGGACAAGCACTAGGAGAAGGTGACTTTTCAGAGCTAGAAACGCTACCCTCACACCCATCCCAAGCATAAAGGCCTGCATTACAGTGCTCCTATAATGGCAGGACTCCTTTCGTGCCTCTATTCACGCTTCCAATAGAGAAGCACAGACTGATTCTGACAGTCTTCCATTCATTTCACATCGTTAGTGCTACCAAACTTGGAGGATCAGTTCTGGTTTGTATCACCAGACTAGAATCCAGTATCCCACAGTGCTGGTCATTATCATGATTATTCTATCTGGCTTAACATGGCCAGTAAGGGCTGGCTGACTGAAGACACTGTGCTTTGGAGGAGCTGGAAATCCCAGTCCAGGTAAGACTCACCAAAAGTGCATGGGATTTTCTTCCTCAACTGGCTTAGAGTAGAAGATTGCCAGTCAAATCCTAAATGTGGTCCATGCAGAGACCTCCTAGCACAGGCTGAAACTTGTTCAGGCCCCTGTGTGAATGCTCTCATTCAAAACTGAAGCACTTCATCCAATCCACACTCGTTACTCAAGCCTGGGAACACACACACCCATACTCTTCAATTTACAGAAGATCAACTGTTTTTTCACTTCTTTGGCTTACCTGAAATGAGTGGCTTGGAGGTTGTCCTTCAGAGGGGACCCCCGAACTAGCAACACTTCCAGCTGGGAATTGTGACTTGATCAGGATTGTCCACTACATTAACAACTCATGACGCCAGTGCACATCAGATGCATCAGGAGCTCCAGACCCCACACCTGAGAGCTTAAGCAAAAGACTGCAGCCTCTTCCTGCAATGATCCCACAGAGTTAACTCCTGCCACAGACCTGGCAACAGCCCTGGGCTTTTTCTTGCCAAGCACCAGTCATTGTATTGTAACTAACTAGCTAATGGCCTGGCAGGATGCCGTGAGCAGACCTGGGGTTAATGAAGACTTCCATCAAACACCCTTTGCATGGTGAAGGTGACAGGGAGATTTAACACACTGTATTTGTTTGGAAGGGGCTGCTGATAATTAAAAATTAAATGGACTTTCTCCATTCTGCATTCATTATTGACAGCTCTGTAGTAACCAGACACTTCAATTAATAGTTCTTTACTAATCCAAATTTTCTAGCAGCTAAACATATCACCAGAGCTCACTGCTAACACCCCTTCCATCCTCTATCTCCATGTACTTTCAGTCTGCAGCAGAAATCCAGCCATTTCAGAGGATGCTCTTGCTTAGAAACACTTCGTAGAAAAGCAGAAGAATGCTTCAAATAAAATGTCCCTGCCTTTGTCCCAGTCCTGCTTTGTCTCCCTAAAGAACAGAATTAAAAGAAAATCAAGATTATTCTTTCCTCTACAACCACAGGACAAACTGCTGCATCCTCTTTCAGAGCCTCACACATGTTAACTCAGTTCACTTCCTTTTGCTAGATACCTTAACACTGCTTTCAAGCTTTACTGATCAAGTTACTATTGCTGTTAACATTATTCACTGCTGCAGCCTTATCCTGAACCAGATGAAGCACCTGATGACTCTGCTGTGTTTCACAAATGCTTACTAAGTTGTTTTTCAAGACAAAAAAAAGCCACAAAAACACTTGTGGAAACCTCTGAAATAAACGTTTCCCAGTTTTTACACCATTTTTACTTGGATATTGCCATCACTTTTACTTCAAAGACTCTTGAGATGGAAAACAAACACAGTGCTTAAAGAAATGTTCCAATGTGCATTAAACAAAAGTTTTGAAGGAGTAAAACCGTCTCCTTTCCTTTCCACCAGACACTGCAATAAACCCCAAGCATCTATTTTTCATGCCACAAATGACTTTGCTCCTAAGGTCATTCTATTTGGATTGTCTGTGTAGACAGTTTGTTTCCCATTTGCATGCAGCACTCTTGGGCGTTACGGGCCAGGAAAGACCCACACAGCGAGACTCAAGCCCAGATCAGGACAGGTGCTGGTGTGATAGCTATTTGATAGTGGATCAGAGAGACCTTTCTTCTTTGAACACTACAACAGGTTAAGGGTGTTTCGCCAAGCACCCTTGGACAACTTTAAAACATCCCATCCTACCCATCCAGAAATCTCAAATAGTAACAACTCTCCACTTTCCCAAGAGAACACTCTCTGTAAATAGTTTTGCAATCACCCTGGGTAAAAGCCATGTTCCCCAATGGCAGGTAACAGAAGCTCACAAAAATGGCAATACTGACTCCAAAGAAGGGCTTTAATCACTGAGTGTACCCTCTCCAACTCTGCCCTTCAATAAGCAAAGTAGGAGTGGAGCAAGCAGACATGATGCCTTTCATACAAACCCACCAGCCTCCCAACTTCTTCAGCTGAGAGTATTTTCTGCATCACTAAATGTTCCCAGTTTCTAAATATCTACTGTTGTATTTGCCCTTAATGGGGCCCTCCAGGCAGCCCCACCACCATTCAAAGTGATAAATGAAAAGAGTGATTGCTGAATGCTGCCGCAATGCACGGACAGACCTGAGTAACTGTGCACACTCCTCTTGCTAGCAATGACACTTCAGACACAATGGGAACCCATGCACCCACCTGAACACTGGCATAATGACTTCCCCTAACATGAAGCAAGCTGCAAGTCACCCCCATCACTCCCCACACTAGAAACAGCAGTGTCCTAGGACACCTGTGCTGTGGTTTGCAATGAAGAGCATCCCAAACTAAGCAGTCATCAGAAACTCAGTGAAGGCTCTGCACTAGGTGGAACAACAGCTCAGGAGGGCAACATGTCCTCTTCACTCTCTATGGCAGCAACTGGCAACTCTCCAAACCAGCAGTCCTCAGGTCTATTCTTCTCTCCATGCATGTGTAACTCCTGCTAAATTATTATAATAATAATAACACAAAGCATTTGTAAAGTGTCCTTCATAAAATGGTCCCAAGGAGATTTCTCATTCAAGCATAATTAAACAAGCACTGAATACAAGCCTTTTCCATTCAAAAAGTAAAAGCAGATGGGGCTGTTCCCTGTATCAATCCATATCAGACTGCACATTGATGTCAGGGATGTGGGGAAGCTGCACTGGGAAAGGAAAAGCAGAACCGGGGCTGTTGGGGACAAGTTTGGGGACTGCCTTTCTCTGCTGACATGGTTCTGGAAAAAAAAAATGCTTTGAGGTTAGCTCTGCACTTGAACACCATCAACCAAAACAGAGTGATGTGGAGCACAGAGGCCACGAGAGATAGCAAGGGGGAGAAGAGGCCTGACAGAGAGCAGAGAAGGGATGGAGGAGACAATGATTACAAGAAACATTCTTTATCCTTTGAGCCAGGGATAGCTTTGCTCTGTGGTCACTGCAGCATGAGCACAGATAGACCCAAACTAGCTTTAATCTACCTTTAGAATACCTTTATCCTTAATCTCTCTTTAATTCCCAAGCCAACAGCAAGGCACTTGCTTCACCATGAATTTCCCACTGTTATACCTTCCAGTTCATCCCAGGACCTCAGGCGGCTCAGAGAGGCTGCTATGACTACACAACTATTCATACCCCTTAATAAAAGTGAGCTTCAGTACTACAAATGCTGCAGCCAAACCTCTGCTTGCACAAAGAGATACATCTCATCTGTTTGCTCAGGACCTGGCACACAAGCGTTGTATATCTGACCTGCTTTACAGGTTAAAAACCAAGGGGCTCACAGGCAGTATTCTCGCCCATGAAATGGCAAATGCAGTGGGAAAGGTGCCAGAACACTGAAAGGGCTTAGAAACATACACAGAAACAGAGTGAGAGTCACAGGCCTGAGGTTTTAAGGCATCCTTAATCCTTCCAGGGAGTGGGAGTCTTGGTTTCTGTTGCTGTTGACAGAAGGAGTGGGCAGAAAGGCTATTTACACCTTTTACTTAAGGTCATATGCGACTTCAGTCTCCAAGCACTGACATTTCTGTGCTTGTATTTCCTCCGCCCACAGAAGGTGACTCAGGGAGTGAGCTCAAATATCTTGCTCAGTGTAAACAAACCAAGTGAGCTGAATTGATACGGGACCTCAAACCCAGAGAGCACTCAGCAAGGCAGAAGTTTTAGGAGCAGGGATGAGAGGAGAGAGCTGGCATCTTGTAACTCCAGATTTCAAGGCTGAAAGAAACAGAGACCCAGCCCCATCACAGAGACAGGGACTGGGGCACTAAGAAACTAAGTGACACTACCAAGGTCAAACAGGACATGGACAGCAAAGGCAAAAATTCAAACCCAGAAGCCAGGTCTCACCCCAGCCCCAGCTTCTTCTGTCTGGTACAGCACACGCTACACTTACACAGGCCAAGCAGACAGCAAAATCCCTTTTGTTTCCAGGATATGAAGGGAAAGATGCGCAATGCTATTCTGAAAATCCTGACTTCCACTGGAAAATATGAAGTTAGTATCTTCTTGCTCAGTAACTTGCCATCAAATCCCTCATCAGCTGTAATGCAGTTACTCACTTAAGCTTTCCATTTAAACCCTGTACAACCCTGCAGTATACAACCTACCTACACCTCAGAAAAGCTATAGACACATTATAGTGAGTGGAAGACTCAAGTGCAATATTTAATATCACACCTTAGCTATGCCAGAAGGATGAGATTCCTCATAAGGAGGTAAATCTATCACCATCAGAAGAATTTATCATACTTATTATGACTAAATAAATTACATAACATTATTATTTTAATAAATTATTTTTATTTAAGTAAACTGGGTCAGAAGACACATACAACCTGACACTAAATTAAGCAGCTCCTAAGAGGTGGGTGCTCAAGATAATGCTGAATTTATTGTGTATAACTTGAAGTATCACAAGACTAAGATACCAGCACTAAAAGTAAACGTATGAAAAGCATCTATTCTAAAAACAAAAAACATTAGCTAAGTGGTGAAAAAGAAAGCCACAGCTATATAGTATTTTATATGACTGCTTCTAACATCCTATGTATAAATTATCAGCAAGGTAGCATTTCCCAGCCCATAATTTACTACTTCAGGTTTTCCTGGGTTCTTTTTTCCCCTGCTGCCCTTTCTCCATTAAGAAAGCAGAGACACACATGCCTGGTACAGCAATTCATTTAGGGATATCTTTGGAAGCCATTTGCCAGTCTTTCCTTCCGAACAGCTCCACAACCCCAGCAGTCAGGAACACCTTCCAACAGGAGCTCCCAGCAAGCCGCTGAGTCCTTCCAGTTCCTCCCTTGTCCTTTTAGCTATCAAAGCCTTCACTGGCCTCTGCACCCCCCTGCCTGCGGGGCACCCCTGGGGTGGGCGCCCACCCAAGTGAAGCCATGGCCTGAGTTTCCACGGCTTTTGAGAACCATCTAGTGGCCCTCAGCCGGATTGCAACAGAGGGCTCGGAAGAAGTAACACCCGGGTCAGGCAACAGCTCCTCATTTCCTCATTAGACGAGGACGAAATCGTAGGCTCTGGTGTCATTCTTGCCGTGGTGCGGCTCTTCAAGTTGAGATTCCTACCATTTCCACTGCAATGAATATCCCACGTCCTCATTCTTCCTATGCCACTTCGCGCTCCAGTATCTGGATACAAGGCACACAGCAGGCAGGCAGCTGCTCTGGGTGAAAACATGGCAGCAAGACCCACAGTCCTGGAGGCACCGACAGACACCAAACCCTGCTTGATGCTCACTGCCATCCTCACCTTTAAAGCCACCACCTGGCTCACCATCTAGGTAGGCTCTTTTGCTGTCCCTGCTAACTTAACTTAGGCCCCACACAAGCACCATGCCATCCCCTCAAAGAGGACAAATGCTTACTAAATCAAGGTCAGGGGAGTCCTCATGTCCAGCTGAGGAAACGACCTCATGGCGGTATTCCACAAACACCACAAATTCCCCTTCGCACGGCAACGGAGCGGCCGGGTTAACGAGGTGCCATTAGCACAACAGTCTCAACCGGAGGAATTTCTAGTTCATCCAATTGATTGTCAATTAGCACCGAATTCTGATGACTGACTCGCAAGGGGAACATCCACAATTAACACTTAGTGAAGCGGCTTTCCACCTCCCTCCCCCGGCTCAGCCTTACCCAGGCGGCTCCCGCCTCCCCTCGGCCGGCCCCGGCCCTCCATCCCTCACGGGCCAGCTCTTTACCGTGTGCCCACAGCAGCTCCGCGCCTCTCGGGGGTCCCCGCCCCAGCGGGTGGGCTCTCGGAGCGGGGGGACTGCAGGATACGGTCCCTCAAAGCCCATCCGTGCCCCGCCGCCGGTGTCGGTGTCGGTGTCGGTGTCGGTGTCGGTGTCCGTACCCGGCGGGACACCCGCAGGCTCGGGTAGGGCAATCCCTGCCCGCGCCGTGGCTCCAACCAACCCCGACCACCTCCTCAGAGCCTTTCCCCCTTCACTCCTCCCCTCGGGCGGCTCAGAGGCGGTCGGAACCGGTTCCAACCGGCCCGAGGCGGTTGCCGCCTCCCTACACACAGCGGTGCTGCGAAGGGCGTTTTGGCCGCCATTTCACAGCCTGAGGAAGCCCCTTTGCAGGCCTCTGGGCTTCTATTGCTTTTTGCTGTTGCTTGTGGTACTAACGATCAACAGGTTGAAAGTGTGTTTCCCTGATGGACCCGATTAAGAGAAAGAGCTCAACTGGGTTTAGGTTAGACACGATCATGTAGTCACAGACTGGTTTGGGTTGGAAGGGACCTTAAAGATCACCCAATTCGAACCCTCAGCGTAGCTTGAGAGGCAGGGAAAGTATAATTCAGGTGCAAAGCCTTCGTTGGGGTGAGAAGTGCTGTTAAGTGCTGTGGATTGCTTGGCAGGGATGGCAGATGTACAGGGGGAAAACTAAAGTCTGAAGGCATCAAAAGCGCTTGGGCGGTTTGGATGCCTCTTTTGTGGGACCCAAACTGCAGAAAACGCTGTGGCATTTGCACATAGAAAATGGTGGCACCTCCAAGACCGTATCAGAAGGACCTTATGGCAGAAGGGAGGGATAACCCCATGGGATCTCCGGAGGTTGCCTGCTCCCACCTCCTGCGTGGAGGCTGTGTTGCTCAGGCTTTGCCTGACTGGGCCTGGAAGTTACTTTGAGATAAAGATGTTCACAGCTAAAATGAACTGCTGGAGAAGCAAAAGAAATGGGCTGATCCAGAGTTAGCTTTGCCTCTTTGTGTTTAATTGCCTGGAGCATCCCAGAAGAGTGCGTTGTTCCAGGGGGATTAGCGTCCCTGCTTTGGAGGGGAAAGAAGAGGTTTTTAGTGGCTCAGAAAATCTCTTTTCTGGCCAGCCCCACTTCTGGTAGGGGCTGGGCATGGTGTGGGAGTGAGGAAACACCAGCTGATTGTTTTGAGGTTGTTTATACTGAGGGTGCTGAATCTGCCCGTGGAAGCTGCAGGGCTCTGCTGCCAGCCAGGGCTCTGCTCAGCTCCTAGCACTCCCCATCCTGCTCTGGGAACCTGCAGGAGCTGTGGGTGCTCAGCCATATCCAGATTCTGGATCAGAAGAGCCGGAATCTCGTCTCACATGCCGTGCTGCTGTTATAACTGTGGAAGTGTTCGAGGTCAGGTTGGATGAGGCTTTGAGCAGCCTGGTCTAGTGGAAGGTGTCCATGCCTGTGGCAGGGGGTCCCTTCCAACCCAGCCATTCTCTGATTATGTGATAGTGTATGAAAGCCTAGCCGTGATCAGAGATACTTTATGCCAGATGCTATCTGCATTTATACTCTGTGACATGGTAATCTCCACCTTGAAGACTTAAGACCCAGTGTCATATCTTGCAGGGCTGATAATACTGGGAGGAAGTTCCATCTGTCCTCTTTTTGGAGACCAGAGATTCTCCATACGGAATTAACACTTCAGAGGAGGAAACATGGAAGGCAATGCCATTGATCTTAGCAGCTTCTCACTAGCCATGTACAAAAATCCTATTGAAAGTGGGTATGGACAGGAAAAAAGAGGTAGCACACAATATGCAGCCAGAACACAGGGCATGGGACAAATCACCCGATCTGGACAATGACATCATGTTATAGACATGTTCTGTGAAAGCCTATTCTTAACAGGAGGAACTTTCTTCTTTGACTATAACTTTGGAGGAATTCTTTGCAGCCAGTACAAACGCAATTCTCCTTAAGCTGCAAAGCTGCCTAGAGGTCTTGCATATTGTATTTAGAGCTTCTAACCCCGTGGCTAGTACTTGTCCTGCAAAGCGTCTGTCTTAAAAACAAGTGGAGGAGTTTGGAAGGAGCTTTGGGTTGGATTCCCAACTGTTTCACAGTGTGCTACATTTCTTCTTAAATCTTCAAAGGTAAGAATTGGGTGACCCCATTAGACTTCATGAGGAGACGATGCAAACTCTTGTCCCCATAGTCGACTTTAGCTGAAGCTCAATTCTTTTGGAGAATTGGAGACTTTCAGATTATCCTTTCCCCTTCACATTTCTCATGCTTCTAAAGAGCAGTACTGAAGCACAAGCCTGGAAAGCAGGATGCCTGCATTTACCTTTAACTGCTGGCAAAGACCAACTCTGTAGCCTTGTGCCAGTCCCAGAGGCAAAGAGAGGAAGGGTGTCTTCTTCTGGGCCTGCCCAGTGGAGATCCCGCTTTCTCAGATGGAAAAATGTCTCTAAAAGTTGTAAGGAGGTCCCACTCTTCCCCTCCCTGCAGCTATGAGGAGCTCAGGATACAGGGAACGGTGTCAGCAAGGGATTAAGGGTCTTTCTGTAAAGAAAAGCCCTGCTCCACGTTGTGTCCAGGGTAAAAACACCGAATCAGAATCCCAGATTGGTTTGGGTTGGATGGGACCTTAAAGCTCATCCAGTTCCAGCCCCCTGCCACGGGCAGGGACACCTTCAACTAGAGCAGCTTGCTCCAAGACCCTTCCAACCTGGCCTTGAACACTGCCAGGGATAGGGCAGCCTCTGCAGGGTACCTGGAGCTCTGAGGGTGCAATGCACCCAGAAAGCCAAAATGTTTGTCTCTAGTTTGGTGGGAGGGGGAAAACTGCTACATCCTTAACCTGCCAGTCAGCAGCAGTAGCTGGTGTGTAATCTCCAAAGAGCTAACAAACATGATCTGTGGCTGTGTTAATGATGTCTGAGGCAAACTGGTAGTTATGCTGTAGTGAGGACTAGGGAGCTGGAGAGCTTCCAGGAAGACACAACCCTGCTGAGCAGAGGTCCTGGGCAAACAAGGAAGTGTTACCAAAAAGATCCCACAAAGCTTGTTAGATTGAGCCAGCCTCCAGCGCTTTGATTGCCACAGCACATTGTTCTGTGAGATGGATTAAAGCCCTCATGTCCCAGAACACCAGCATCATACCAAAGCAGAGAAGCTTTTGCCTAAAAAAGAAACGGATAACATAACTGATATTTTGCCTCTTTGGGTACTTTTGTGAGTGTTTTTTTGGCTGGAATTCATAAACGCTTTTCTATCCAGGGCTGTGAAGTTACACGTAGTGATGTGTTTGTGGCTGTTCAGGCTGCAGTCTGCACCAAATGTTAATTGAATTCTGTGGTCCCTTGCATGCCCTTGCAACACCAACAACAGAAACATGTGGCAGAGCCAGCAGAGGTGCATCAGAGCCCTGGGTCCAGCAGCAATTAAAAGGAGGAAGGGAGGGAGGGAAGGGAAAAAGCCAATTACTTGTAATTGGATTCAGTAAACTGAATTATCTCACTATTAAAGCAGTGCTTGTTTTTGAGATAGTGGGACATTCAGACTATCAAAAGCATTAATTGATTCATCCCTTTTTTCAAGTGGTTTCTCAACAGTACCTCTATTCGAGAGCTGCAACCTTTTGTTCGCATGGGGAATGTGAATTATACAGACCATGTTTATATCTTGGTGGCTCTATTCATACTGACTTTTTTGTCATGTTGGTGTTTTAACTCAAAAATGAGCTGACACTCCGGCAAAACATAATGGAAGGTTTATTTCTTCTTTTGTGATGCCTTCACTGCAGCTAGAGGTGTAATTTAACCAGGGAGAAAGGGAGAGGAACGTTTGGAGTCTCAGTAATTCAAGTCTCAGACCTGGGAGCTAGGTAGATGAGTAAGAAGCCAAGAGAAACCAGAAGCCTTCTTTGGTGATGTGCAGCTCGGCACATGCATGTTCTCCACGGTGCCAGGGCTGCGCTAGGGCAGACTTTTCCCTATGCCCTCTACAGCCACCTTTCAATGAAGGACGATCAATGCCCAAAGCATTTCTGGGCCACAGCTGACCCCAAGGGCTCAGAGCACTGCAAGAAGGAGGTCCTTATGCCCACTGTCAGTCACCAAGAGGGGGTGTCTCCATTGGCAGGGATGGCAAGGAATTGTTCTGTGCCTACATGGTACATTTGTCACTGTACCCCACAGAGGACAAGGCCCCTACGTCTTTCTTTCTGCCTTACTAAGTGGATACTGAATGCTGGGAAAAGCAGCATGAGAATAAGTCAGCTCCAATGAGTTATTCAGGCAAATTGAAGGCATTATGTCAATGTGATGGGCAGCGTTTCAGGCCAGAACGGTACTATTGGCATTTTCTTCCTTCTGAATCAATAACTCCTAAAGGATTACAATTTAATTTTTAAAGGGTAATTCAATCAAGCATTTGAAAACAGAGGCCAGTCTTAAAATTAAACTTTAATCACATTTATTTATTTTTAAAAATTGTACTTGCAGAGACAGAAGAGCCATTTCTGAACAGTCCTTCACCTTGGGCTTAAAAGGGAAGGTTTTTCTCCTATCCCTGGTAGGAATCTGTCCCTTTGCTTACCTTCAGTTGCTCTTGTCTATTGCCAGTTCTATTCAGACATGTTTCCATTAATGCCCTGAGGAGACTTCTTCCAAACAACCCAAAGATGTGGCTGAGTTTTTCATTGGTGCCTGCCACCAGCATCAACTGATTTCTCTGCATCTGAGTCTCCCCACAGAAGTGGGACTGTCTGCCAGAAAAGCCCATTTGTTATGTGACAGTATTCCTCCTCTTTTCTATCTTCTACTGTCTCTTTGCCTCCAAGCTAAGAGCCAGTACTCCAAATAAATGCAATTTTAGGAGGGACCTGGTGTCCAGGATTAACAGTACCTTCTGTTCACTTAGGAGATTATTTGGATTTTTGGATAGAGCTGCTGATCAGAGGCAGCTGAGCATCAAACCCTTCTAGTCCTATAGAAATCTTGGGCCTGATCCCTTCAGCCCAGTCTTCAAACAAATGTAAAGCTTCTCTGGACAATGCAATAGTTTGAAAGCCACATGAGCAGTGCAAGAGCCAGGCAAACACCTGCTTGGATTGTTGAAGGTTCTAAGCAGGTCTGAATATCTGTGGTTTAATTCCTCTCTTACAGCTCTTCTGGGTACCTCAAAGTTTAGATTCTCAAAATCATTGATCTGTAGATACCTAAGCCACGAAGCACCAGAAGGCTTCAGGTACCAAAGCGTGCCTTGACCTCCTTGGTCCCTTTTGGTGCAGAACAGCCCTGTTTGGATAGAGGAACCCAAGGCCAGAAGCAGCCCTGCCTTCAAGTTCTATTTGTCCTGCTTTAGTACTGTGAGAGCACAGCTTGTAGGTGCAGGGCTTTGGGAGAGTTGTTTTGCATCTCAGCATCTTTGCTACCAGCGCTTCTGCTAGTGAAATCCTCATAGTTCTTAAATAGCAGATGTAGGGCTGCTGCAGCATCACAGCTGATGAGCAGGGACACTCACACAAACTCCCACAGGAACCTCTCCTTTTCCTGTGTATCCCTCCCATTGGGCCTGTGCCAGTAACAGGCAATTCCAGCCAGCTCTGAAATGGATTAGGACAGCCCATTGCGTGCCAGAACCTCAGCCAGGCACAGGAGCACAAGGTGCCTCTGCAGAAATATTTAGGGAAGAGTGGTAGCTTCTGGGGGAGTGACGCAAAAGGAGATGTGTGTAGAGAGGACACATGGGATGGCACAGCAAAGAGATGAAGAAACACATTAAGAAATGTGAGAGGAGAAAATGGAGAAATGGAGGGGATCTGTGCAAGGAGACACTGTTTGTTATCCAGCGGGAGATGTCTTTTCAGAAGGAGGCACCCCGTGTAAGAGGAGGTTCCTCTTAAGGGGAGGAGGACCCCTGTCAGAGCAGGTACGCCTCCAAAGCCCTCCCTGCTGTGCCTCCCTCCATGACAGGGGAAACTGGATTAGGCAGCATCTGGATGTTGGTTTAAGCGCTTTACTAGTGCTCAGTTGTGGGATTTAGGTCCTGAAAGTAGCAGAGACCTTTTACTGAGTATTTAATCTGCATCTATAGGCATCTAACTGTGGTTCAAATGCCAAGGCTGTGAAGACATCTGATTGGTGAGCTCTGGACTTTAGCAGAACTAAATGTGTATTAGAGCACTCACTGAGGGAGAGAAGCAGTTGCACAGTGAGCCCTTAGCAATCGAACAGGAGCTGCTGTGTCTTGACAGATGATGCAGTCAAGACTCAGGGGACGCTGATCTCATAGGAGCGTATGACATAGAAGTGGCAAAGAGCACTCCAGTTCTGGGAAGTTTCAGCCTGATCAGTTCTTCTCCAGGTCTTTCTATGACATTTTCATTAAGTGTTTCTTCTAATATTTTTCATAACTCTGCTTCTCAGGCCCTCATCCTGCTCCCCTCTGAGATTAAGAACCTCTGTCCATTCAGTGACAGTAAATCTGAAATCAGATGACTGACGGACGATCACTACAGCTTTTCATATTGCAAAAGGCACGGTGACAGTGCAGAAAGCAATGGGAGATAAAATGCTGCTGGAGAATGCTCTCATCTCAGTGCAGCAAGATGTATTGTTTCAGAAACAATCCTTCCTTCAGATTTCATTAGAAAGCTCCATTAGGAGAACCTTCCACTAAATAATGTTCCTGGCACTTTTTGTCACGCAGCCACCCAGCGATCAAGGACACTTTCGGTGGAATAGTGCAGGAGGGTGACGCACAGCACAAAGCAACGGTAGTGAAGATAATTATGAAGATAAGGTCCCTTTGGAAGACCATTGTACTAAATGCCTCAGAAAATCTTAGCTACCCAGAGGTTTTCCCATAAGCCCTCTTTTCATGGAGAAGTGCTGACACCCCCCTGGAACATCGAGGTTAAAAATGCTTCCTGCTCATTATAGTAAGACAATGGTTTTCTTTGAAACTATTGTTTATGGACCAGATGGGCCATTGATGCTTTGCTTGAAATAGAATTGTCTGATTATAAAATGCAATAAAACCCCCAAACACCTCTGTGACTGAAATGTGATTAGCAGTAGTTTTTGTTTAAGGTGACATCTAAAGCCTGAAAAACTTGCTGTAATTAACAATGGAGGGGGGGGGGGGAAGCCAAATGACACTGCATGCATTTTTTTCAGGATTTGATGCTCCTGCAGTCTGAATTCAAACTGTAGAATAAGAAACAGATGGAACAGAATTCTTTTGCTAAGCTAAGGGAAGAAAGTGGTCAAGCACTAGAGAGGACTTTGCCGTAGTCACAAAAGACAGGGGAAAATGTCAGTGCCTTGCAGCAAGATCCAAGAAGAGAAGTACAGGCTTAGGTGGAATGTAGCCCAGGAGAGTGAACCAGAAGCTGTTTGCCCCCACAGCTGCAAAACCCCACATGCAACAGGATGATACCTTTCCCCATACTCAATTCCTGGCTATTTTCTGGTTTCTCCACTGAGTTGAACACTCTTCAGTAGGAGTGTCCTGCGTTTCTGCACCTCCTCATGTAAATATATCCAGAATCCATTCCCTACATGTAAAAAATTACTAATTAAAAAATATATATTAGGATGAGGGAAGGGAAGACCCCTATGGAGCCAGGCTGAGAAAGTTGAGGCTGTTCAGCCTGGAGAAGAGAAGCTGCGTGGAGACCTCAGATCAACTTCCAGTACCTGAAGGGGGCTACAAGGATGCTGGAGAAGGACTCTTCATCAGGGCCTGTAGTGATAGGACAAGGGGTGATGGGTTCAAACTTAAACAGGGGAGATTCAGGTTAGATATAGGGAAGAAGTTCTTTACTGTGAGGGTGGTGAGGCCCTGGAACAGGTTACCCAAAGCAGTGGTAGATGCCCCATCCCTGGCAGTGTTCAAGGCCAGGTTTGACAGAGCCTTGGGTGACATGGTCTGGTGTGAGGCACTGCTGCCCCTGGTAGGAGGTTGGAGCTGGATGCTCTTAAGGTCCTTTCCAACTCAAACCATTCTGTGATTCTGGTTTTTCTAATTATCAAGAAATGAAATTTTCAACTCTGGTTCTCTTTTTGCTTCATGTACTTGGAATTTATTATCTGCTAGGAAAAAAATATTATAGTAGTTATGTCTTTCTTGTCCATTTCTGCCTCTTCCTGATATCATAGTGTGGTGTCAATTTCTTGCTGCAGGCACTGTTTTGTCATAATCTTTTTAGAATAAGAAAACTAAAAAAAAACCCAAGAACAACACAATCTGAATTTCAATGATCTCTCCTTTTCAGTTAATGCCTCAAACAAGCATTTGATTTACATTTGTGGAGACACTTGCTGCAGGCTCATTAAAAATAACGTATTGGTGGCACATCATTTATTGAGAGAAAACAAATTGACAAAAGATAAATGAAGTCACTGTATAATTAACTAAAAACAAATCCACAGCTGAAATAGGAAATTAATATATACATGTATCAATATCTCACCCAGGACTGAATAACACAGTTTAAATCTCCCTGTAAAAAATAGACAACAAGAAGATGTGTCTGAAATAATGTTTTAATTAGCCTGTGACTCCCATTTGCATGCACTGGTGCAAGTGAGCCACAGCCCTGCAAGTTTTCATGTACTGAGACCTTGAACTTGTCAGACCAAGGTCTTTCTCTGCTGCCCAGTACCAGATGTTTCAAGGAAGGGTTGCAGAAGGTGGTCAGTGAGCAACCTTCCTCCTGGAAATCTGCCTCCTGAATCCTAATGGTTTTGCTCTTGTATTCCTGAGGAATGAGGGTCTAGAGACACTCCGCAAGTTGTTTTAAGAGGGTTTTAAGTGTGGTCGATGGCAATTCTTAATACTTTCATTACACAGATAAAATGCCCAGTTATTTAATTTCATATTCATTTCTGTGCTATCCTCATCATTGTAATATCTGTGGATAATATTGTTTTGTATTAAGCCATGTGATTAAAAATTGTCAAAAGTTTCCTTTATCTGTTTGATAGGAATTCATTAAAATTATCAGATATTTGACCAGGAAATCTGTCCAAGGGAATACTCAGTGCTGTGCATTATAATGAAATTGGCATGAGAGACATTGGGTGGAACAATTCCACTATTGGCATATTAATACAGCAATAATTACGATAGGATTGCTCAGCCTGAGGAAGGAGGAGCTCCTGTGCTGTGTGTCTGTGGCACTTGAGATACATGGGGCTAAAGTCAACTGACATTCTGTGTGTCATGAAAGGGAGAGTAACATCAATCCCAGGAACCAGGTTAGGGAGGATTAGCAATAGCCAGACACAAACTGTGCAGCAACTTAGAACCAAACAGCCTTCAGTAGGCCTTGTGGTTAGAATCTGATGAAAGCAGCCCTTGGTGCTTCATGCCCAATCTGGGTCTGATTTCAGAGCCATGATGTGGCTCTGAAAGAAGAAAACAGTATTTAGAAGCTGGATTTCCAGATCTGCATAAAGAGGTTATATCAGCATTGGTATTTGGATGGGATAGTCCCCCACCTTGTCCACTGAACAGAACATGAGCTTTGAATATCATATCAAACCTTTTCTGCTTCATTGAGCTTCTCTTTTATGCTCTGTTGCTTTCCTTTGGCTTTTCAAGGCATGGCCATTACTGAAACAGAATAATAACGAGTACCAGGGGTCCCACTTCAATTGCACATTCACACAAAAGCCATTGCTTTGCTCTTGGCAATTGTGTATAATTTGGAAAAAAATAAAAAAGAGGAAGAGAAAAATAATTTGTTATACTTCAGTAGGCAAATGAGAGGGTCCAAATGAGAGCAGCTTCCTAACAGCATGACAGCTAACTTGGGAACTACTCGTGAAGCCGATTGGGAATGGGCTCTCCCAGCAAGGTAGTATTGTGTGCTGACCTCAGTCATTCATATAGGAGGGCTTTATTGCTGAACTCAGTGGGAATGTAACTGATGGTGGATGGCAATGCTGCCAGCAGAGCCCCTCTGGCTGAGGAGATCAGCTCGAGAATAATTTGGGTGGGAATTTGAAGAGTGCCATGGGAGTACAAAACTGATTCCTGCTTTCAACTGCAAATGAAAGGAAAATACAGAGAGTTGGTAAAAATATTGCATACACGAGTGCGAAGAGGGAGAACGTGGATGAGGATGGAGTTCTCTGATATTCTGGCTAGCATTAAAAATTCATGCCAGTAACTTGTCAGCAAAGCCTGGCTCTGGACTGAGCCTCCCACATCATCCCGAGTGCAAAGTGCAGGTTTGGGGATTTTTTGCCCCACTCAGAATGCCCCTAAACCTGTCAGCCCCACTGCTGCCTCCATATGGAGTCTGCACCATGGAGTGTTCTCTGTCTTTAGTTTCTGAGGTTTCTCATGCAGTTTTTTGGAGGATGAAATTATTGTCGTATTCCATCTCCTTTATCTCCCGGGACGTCTGAGCTCAGCTGTTTACCCAAACTGAACAGAGCCTGGGTTATTGTAAGGATCTGGAGGAAGAAAAGTAGCTGAATTTTGTAAAAACCACCCTATGTCAAACCAGCTGATTCTGGCACAACCCTACATCATTTTCTCAACCATCAACTCCACCATCTTTTCCTAGACTAATAGGATCAACCAGGTTGGAAAAGACCTTGAAGATCAGCCCTGTCTGTTTTCAGGAACAGGAAACGGTACGTTTGTGGCAGAAAAGTTTTGGTTTGTTGGAGGAGGAAGATGGATTTTACTGTTTCAAACCAGTTTTTCTACTAAGAAAGAGCTTTGGAGTACAGAAAGAAAAATAATCTGTTTTTTTTAAGGACTAAAAATGTTTCAGGAAAATGTCAGTTTTGCTTGAAAACGCAATTCTTATCAAAAAGAGGAGAGATTCAATGGAGATTTCAGCTGAGTTCATTTGCTCATGATCCTAGCTGTGAAATGTTGACAGACAGTGCCTACCCGATAGGTTTGATCCATCCGTTTCCATGTTCTTCATCCTCTGCACCTGGTATTTCCTACTGGCTGTATCAGTGTGAAGGTTTAGAAACGCCACAAATCAGGAATCCAAACTGGACATTGCAGCTTTTGTGTAAGTCTAATGGTGCCATATGTCTCTGGGAATTTATATAAGCCTTATTCCCTTTCTGTGACTCATTCATCAGACTGACTCATCCTTTAGGCTTTTTTCCCTGTGGAAAATGCAGCTTGTTTTTATCCAGAGCCCTGCCTTCCATTTTATTTAGGGTCAATCTTAGCCTCTTTTTATACTGGACCAAGAACACAGCATCTGGTTTTGCAGCTGTCCTTATTCTAAGACAGCTGAGCAGTTGCCTTCCCTTGGGTACTGTTACAGCCACAAGCAAATGTCACTTATCCCACTGCTGATGCCTTCAGGTCTTTTCCATTCACTTAGTGTTTAGTCTCTTAGCTCTGCCAATATTCACTCCATCCTATGTCACTCAAAACCTATATCTCTCATCCAGAGGGACCCATTTCTGAGATAGAGAGGAGTGAATCAGCTGTAGCTTCATGAGGTGACATCCCTAGAACAGCAGAGCATGGAGCTCTTCTGCCCACCCTGATTGGAGATGACTGGCAAGTTGCCTGAGACAAACTAGGCTTGAAGAGAGCAATAGTGTTGTGCTGGGATCAAGACTTGGATGTTAATCCAAGGGGCCATTCCAGGGTCCAGGTGGACTCTGGTGATGTCAGAAAAAAGAAGGGATCAACTACTGTTGTGTCTGTTAAATAGGGGATGGAGTCACAGGGATAATGTGTAATGGAGTACGTAATCAGAAGTGAACACACCAAGCCCTACAGCTTCCTTGTTCTGCTGCTTGTAGCTTAAGTGTGGCATGACAGAGGCGAACAAGGTTGGAGCTACACTCAGGTAACAAACTTTCAGGGAGCCTGCCTCAGTGATTTCTTAGCATGTACTGTTATAGTGTGATTGACAGTGTACCAGTGAGTGGAGAAACACTTACAGTGACCCAACACTGATGGAAAGATCTACGGGCCTTGGTAATGCTGGTATTTCTTCGCTGTATCTGGAGAGCTGTTCTCATGGGCTTTTGGGGGGAAGAAAATAAACAGTGGCTACAAGCAAAGCATATGGTATACAGTCAAGAGAGCATTTCATTAGTATGATGATTAGATTGGGGCTGAATCCTGATGGAAGCAGATCTTGAGAAGAACTAGAAATTAAATCCCTTGCAGCAGTTTTGTAATACAAGTATTTGAGGAGACCAAATAGCTCCAGGCAGCAGAGGCATGGCTATGATGAATTTAATAAGCAGTGGGAACTTTGTTTTATGAGCTATAGAGGGAGCAACCCAAAGCCAGGTTGCTGCGCCGTATTGTTATAGTACATTATTTATTACTGAATGCTATATCAGAAAGAATTTTCTTCAGATCCTCCCTTTGCTCCTCATTTTAGTGTTCTCTCATCTGTTCAGCTCTCCTTGATGTCTGATACATTTTTCACCCTCTCTCTTCACTGGACTTTGCCTTTCTACCTCTTTTCCAAAGATTTCCTGTGTGGGCATGGTCTCTTGAACTTAAGGTTCTCACTGAGGTTTTGATGCAAGGGCATTTGAATGTCTTGTTCAGCCTCCAGGATGTCCATCCCACAGCAAACCATTAGGTTCAGTGAGACTCTGATAGTGCATGTGCCTTGAGCTAAATTTCTCTAGAAGGCCAAGTTCCCCATCCTGAAGCCCCATAGAAGCTCCAGAAACTGGTTATACGAGTAGGAAGAAGATAATAGTAAAGAAGTGTTGTTGTTGTTGGAGTGTTCAGATCCATTTCAGAACCCAACTAAGTTTCTCCTCAAGTTTCCCAGGAACGAAGATAAAACATTTTGGCTTTTAGGAATGGTGTCTCATTAGAGTCAATTATAACAGTGAATTTAGGAGTGGCTGTATCAGGAAGCTCACAGAAGTTGGGACTATTTCTTACTTCATTTTGGGAGCACAAGCAGCACGATAAGCACATTCCCCAGTGCTTTCAGCCCTTCCTGCTGGTCTAAGCATATTTTATCCTTTTGAACTCTGGATTTGGGAAAGATGTCTCAAACTAATGGCCACTCTGATCAATATTGGCAGCAAGTCATTGAGAACTGTGCACTCGGGAAAACTTTGGTTTCCATCTACCATGGCCAAAGACTTTGAGCTGTTATAAATGTCTCCACAGTTAAACACAATGAAGTCTTCATGCTGAAGCAACCAAAAGCTATATCCAAGTCGTTCAAGAATCTGTGAGATATAAAGTCTTTGCATGCTGGTAACATGTGCTGTGGATGGAAATCTGCAGTAAAGGTTAATACTAGGGCAAATCCATCTACTTATGTACCAAAGACGTACTCTTCCTAGAAACTAGTGTTCATGTCAAGAAATCACTTCTCTAAATGGCAGCTCCAAGTGACATTTGGCCCATTAATACACAGAGAGTTAAAAGCTGACTATGATCATTCTTTTATTACATTCTCTGGCCTCTAATATCTTTTAGTACTTTCAGTACTCTGACTATAACTGTGCCAGGGGCCAGCAACATAACCCTGCTATTACATCCTGGAATCAACAAGAAGGGGGCAGAAGACAGCAGCTGCATGAAAAATGTGCTTTTTGCAATACAGAAGGGAAGCTGGCATGATACCAGTCTTCTATAAGATTAAGAGTGGGCTTGGATCCAGATTTAATTTTGTCTGGCTACACGAGCATTATGGGTTCTGTCCCTGTTGCTAGCAGCTTGTACAACTGTATCTTGGGCTGAAATAATTCACATGGAGGTTTGGAAGAGTCAAACTTGGAGCATCTGGTGATGGACTGTGCAACTGTACTACTTGTGCTGAGGCCTGTACAAGCTGCCTAAACAAGACCTTTGACTTGCCTCAGCACTCACCTTGCCCAAGAGCTTTCCCTGCAATTCAAGCTGAGCCAATCTCTCAGTGCAGGCTTGTGGTCTTGTAATGTGAGCAGTGGATCAATTGGTTTGATTTGGAGAGGGTTGGACTTTACTAACACTATTAATGAGTCTGATCATCTGATGACCTTCACCCAGACCCACTCTGCAGAAGAGCCTTGTCGCTGCTAGAGCCAGCACCCTGCACACAACGCATGGCTGTTTCCATGCAAGGGCACCATAAAGCAGGGGTGCACAGGGCCTCATGGCTTTTCCTGCTCTATCAGCAGGCTCCAGCAGTCACTGCATGTCTGCAGGGAGAAGGGGAGCAGGCTCAGCACTGGGCTGCAGCAGTAGAGGTCAGATCGTTGCTGTAGGCGCATCCGCTGGGATTAATTTAAATAGGTGTAACAAGGTCAGCTTCAAGGCCTTATAACCTGATACCTTCCCCACAGGGCAGGTACCCTGCCTTCGCCTAAAGAGAAAAGATGAGATATATTCTTCTTTTGAAAGAGACTATTTCAAATCTGCTTCCAACACGGAGAGCCTTTATACTAAAGGCTATAAATAGCAATAATAGCCCAGAGATGTAGGAGACCCAGGTCTGATTCTCTCTGCTTCCCAAAAAGATTAAAACTCACTGTCTCTTAAGAGAGCAGCCTGGCTGCTGTAGAGATTTGGTGCATATGGAGGGTCTCTGTCTCTTTTTAAGTCTGCATTTAGGCATTAACATTTCATTTACATGGGCCCTACTTTAGTTGATTAGTCTTTGTTTCGATACGGTATTTGTCCTGCATCTTTTTAGCCTGAAGAGCTCCCATGGTCCATTAAAGAGTCCTTCTGTTTGTATCCTTTCAGCCAAGGCTTTGCTCCACCCTAGGTTTCCATCTCATTTCCTGCTGGGACATATCAACACAACCATTAGGAAGTGAAGGTCATTTGTATAGCACGGTCCTGTCTGCAGCAGCAGTTTGGTATAACTGAAGCCATCTGGGAGAGCGTGGGAGAAATGACTGTAGTGGAAAATGAGCTTCAAAAGCCCTGAGCAGTTTATGTGAGAAAGCCTTGTTGCTATTAGTGAAATACAGATTTGTTGTGACGTTGTAAGTCTTAGCTGTGATACGCACAATATTTCCTTGGAATATCTGGCAGCTGTATCACTGCTTAATATATCTATTAAATACAACATCTAGATGTAGGAGCAACCAGTAAAACTTGTTTATTTATCTTTGAAACCTTTGACTGAGTAAAACATATCACTCTCTAGATAGATTCCCCCATTCAAATCTACTCGATAGTTGAAATGGCAGCAATAAAAGAAGGAACTATAGATTTTCTTTCCAGCTCTGCAGTTACTGTGGACAAAACAAAGATGATCAAAATGCATTTATTTATTTATCTATTGCTGCTATCTTTTGAATGCACCAAAAGTAAAACTCAAAAGAGCTCCCTGATGTGCTTGTACAATTGCATGAAGTATCCAAGAGGGACCAATAATCACTGTCTTTACAGAGGGTTCTCTGAAATCAATCATCAGAAAAGATTCAGCATTTTGGTTTTATTGGCATTCATGGTCATATTTATTGTCCCTCTGCTGGGACAACTCCGGGCTTTCTTGGCTGGTGTGTGCATGTGCACACACATTCCTTCCAGCGCCTTTCAACTATCAATTCACAACGATTGCTTTCAATTCTGAAACTATAACATTTCAAACAAGAGCGGCTGAAATAAAATAGAACATTAAAGCAGCCTCATGGGTTCAGGCAAGTGCACAGCAACCAGGAAAGCCAAAAAGAGGAATCTTTTTGCTTTCCCACTTGATGAAGGTTACAGTCTCCTCGTGACTTGTTTGCTTAACTTTAATATCATTTGATATTTTTCCAGGCCTGTTATAGCCAGAGCTTGTGCATCAGGAGGAGCAAAGGGCAGCTCGACCTTGTCTCCTGTCACTTCTCCATCTGCTCAGCTGGAACCAACACACTGTGTTAAATTGCTGAAGTTTGGAACAAGATAAATCAAGGTGGAGGCTGGAAAAAGGGAGAGAGATAAAAAGCAGGTGTGTACTCCTGGTGATTCCCTTGAATCTCTCCAAATAACTGAAGAAACGCACGAACAAGGGAAGATTTGGTCTTTTTTTTTTCATGACAAGCAGAAAAGAGATTGTGATCTTCCCCAGGTAATGCTGTTAATACAGTGGCTAGATGAACCGGGCTTACGCCTGATCTGCAGCACTGAAGAAGCAGCTTATATTAAGACCTGAAATTGTTTCTTATTTATTCTCCCTCCTGGTCTTGTTTATTTGTGTAATTTTACAAGGTGACTGTGGAAGGAAAGTTCACAGTGCAGCAGAGCCAAGGAGGGAGAGAGACAGGGCAGAGCAAAGGGGCTCCACATGCAGACCTGTAATGAGTAATAACCTTCCCGAGTGTGTCTCTCCAAGTAATTAGCATTAATTACCCGTTCAGGCTTTGGACATGCTAAATGTGTGCATGTGCTCAATTTACATGAGCAAAACATAAAAAGGACGTGGAACTGTTGGAACAAGTCCAGAGGAGGCCACGAGGGTAATCATGGGACTGGAGCACCTCCTGTATGGAGATAGGATGAGAAAGTTGGGGCTGTTCAGCCTGGAGAAGAGAAGGCT
>JAOEHX010049135.1:0-10654 GCA_025448015.1 Bolborhynchus lineola | reverse complement strand
GAAGAAGACCTGCAGGAAAAGCAGGCTGAGCCCATGGGAATCCAGAAACTTGTGGGATGTGCTAAGGAAATGATGGAGTCAGGAGTACACAAAGGCACAAGCCTCCCTTAGAAGTGCTTCAGGCTGGTTATGGGGTGATGGGTACCATCCCAATTGGTCCATTTGCAGCCCAGGCCATCTGGAGAGTAGGAAGTCTGTTCCCACATGATGGCAAGTTGCTGTATGGGCAAAGAGAGGAAGAAAAATCACCTGGAGGTGGATGTATCAACAAGAGAAGGTGAAGGCCATAGTGAGGAGGAAGAGAGCAGGCTTGGCATGCTGGCAGTGGTGGTTACAGAGGGAAGGAGTTTCTGGCACTGGTCCATCTGACAGAGTAACACCAATATTTCTATGCTTGGCAGGGAGTCTCTTGGTGCAATCAGACCATATGATCCTAGAAGCTGGCTATGCTAATCTGCTCAGCAGATTTATGGATGGACTGCAAATGGGATCATGCAACCATCCCACACTGGTAGTACAGTTTCCTATCAGTACCGCCTCAAAACTTACTTATTTAGCAGGTACTTATGCCTGGATGGTAGCAAACACTTCCCCCTCCTCATCCTCCGCAGGTCCAAGTGCTTGTACAGAAAGTATTGAAAGAAACATTGCAGATGGAGATGAAAGGCCAGTAAAAATAGGCCTACTCACTGAGATGGTACATTTTCAGCACTACTGGAGATGCCATTGGGAAGTCTGGAAATGGACCTCAGTTCAGTCAGTCTTGTGAATCAAATATCAATGGGAACCGAGTGGAGATCCGTGTTTGTCAGAAAGCACATGTAATCCCATCCTTCCCCAGCATCCTTGGAGGCCATGAATACACAGAGAGCAATGAGAAGGGCCCTGAAGCTACAGGGCATTCACTGCATTGCCAGGCAGAAAGAAATCTGTGGAAGTCTGGGGTCCTGTAAGGCCATTCTTGCAGATATGTCCTGTCATTCCAGTGCTGAGAAACATTTCCTCTGCACAGCACACAGCCAAGCCAGCTCCTGAGCCAAGCAGCTGGCTGCCAAATGTTGTCTCCTATGGGAAAGTCGTTTGTGGTCAGAGATGGTTTTGCTGCAGAAGCCAATGAGGTGTCTCTAACCTCATTGCTGCAGCCCTCATTAGCAATGGCCAATGTAACAGACATGCATCTTATGATGCTATCGTTGCCTTGTAGATCAACAGTCTTCTTCTAAGGTCAGATCTGTGCCTCTCCCTGCTGCCATGCAAATCACTTTGTAAGATCAGAGTGGGGGTATGTGAAGCTCAGCAGAAAACTATCTGTTAAAGGGAACAGAAGAGAGAAAGAACAGTCTACACTGACAGACAAAGCCCCCCCAGACTGTAGCTGTCTCCTAGCCTGAAGAGGATACCCTTCAGAAGCAGAACTAGTGAGAGGCAATAAAGCAGCACTGGAAAACTTATTAAAATAGGCTGATCTGCAGAGGACACAGTCCACTGTCTCCTTCCCAGTTCTGCATAGGGGATAAAGACCAAGGACTGTGTCACCCCAATATCTTCCCTAAAGAACTGGGACAATGCAGAGCTTCTCACAAGTTTCTTTATAGTGGGAACAAGTGTCAGAAACACCAGGGACACGATAGGGGTGCAGAGATGCACTGAAATCTGTAGTAGGCATTTCACTTTGTGCAGGAGACAAGGAGCTGGGAAGGCATGTCCCGTGCTTGGTACATGAGACAAACCATAGGACCTAAATGGCAGTGGCATTGCATAGCAGGAAACTGAGACAAAGTAATCCAGGGAATGCCACCTGAGCAAGAGGTTGAGGTCCCTCTAGCCCCTGAAGTCAAAGACACTGAAAGCTGTGGCCAACAGAACTGGCCAAGGGTCCATGCGAGGGAATAGGGCCAGGGGAGCTGAACCTTTGGCTTCCTTCCTTCACCACCGAGAAGAGGATGTGAAGTCCTGTAGCTCCCAAGCAGCATTTCAAGCAGTTTTACAGCATATTTTGAATCCTGGCAAATGAAGAGCTGGCAACTTCCCTGCTCATGCATATTTATGGCCTGTCCCAATGCCACAGCAGTTTAGGATGTCTGCTCCAGGTCACTTCAACCAGCACGTATGTGAGGTCTCAGCCAGAACATAAGGGGTGGGAGGGAATGGGGGATGCCATGGGTGTGTGAAGATGCTACATGTATGTCATTTGGTTCAGCAAACTGGCTTTTGGGCACGGGCTGGAGGTGAGGGACCAGAGACACCAGATCCAGCAGGCAGCATGAGGAGCAGTAGGGATTTCATCCTTTGAATGCAACACATGTTGAGTCTTCAGCAGCCTGTCCCTAGAGGTTCAGCAAGTGTCACATCTCTTAATGGCTACTGGTCCCTCGGGCCAGGCAAACAACGAACCATCTCAGGTCATTTACCAGACAGGACGGGATGCTTTCAGACCATTCCTGACCAGGAAGCAATTGAGTGGCTTCCTATTTGTATTCTCCCAAGCTCTGCTTGTCTGCAAGTGCTCATTAGTTACAATATGAGCCAGACAGCATTTGCAGTGTAGCAGCCAGCTCTGTATTAAGCCCTAAGGTCCAGTTCAGCTCAGTGACTGGCAATGAGGCTTCCCTAGCCTCATCTGGAGGCAGTTTGATGCAATGGCCATTAGGTACCTTACCCACGAATCACGGCTGAAATCCACAAACACTATAGATAGAGCCCTAAATTCTCCCCCTAAATCCATTCTCAGCAACTTAAGGAATCTGCTTAGAATCATGGAATCCCAGACTGGTTTGTGTTGGAAGGGACCTTAAAGCTCATCCAGTTCCAACCCCTACCGCAGACAGGGACACCTTCCACTGGAGCAGTTGCTCCAAGCCCCATCCAACCTGGTCTTGAACACTGCCAGGGATGAGGCAGCCACAGCTTCTCTGAGCACCCTGTGCCAGCGCCTCAGCACCCTCACAGGGAAGAGGAGATGCATGCCCAGCCTTTCCCAAACCTCCCAGTGCCAGGAGCTTGCAATGACCCCCCAAAATAAGACATTCACTGTATTGTACAGGAGGCAGAGGGCAGCTCCTTTGGGGTCTGGTAGAGCAGAGCAGAGTAGACAGATCTGCAGAGGGAAAGGTGAGGGTCACCTGGAAGATGAGCAGAACAGGAGGAAGAAGTGGGTGGAGGAGGCTTGCTGGTCTGTTGGTCTGACCAAGGCCAACATATGTGTCACATACCCTATGCCCCTGCCTACCTCAGGCAGCTTCACTCGTCCCTCCTGGAAGGAGCAGGAGCTGGGGTCATGAGTGCAGACGTGGCGGTACTTGCACCAATGACACCGATAAGGGCTCTCCACACATGACAGACACCTGCAAATAGAGAGAAAGAGCAGTCACTTGGCCAGCCAGGTCCCATCAACCAACAGGACAGACCCAGAGGCTGCTAATGTGTCTGCAAGGGAAATACAGCCTGGCCAACATTGCTTTTGCCATCACTAACTGAAGGCCACAGGCTTTGAACTGGCCCAGCATCATCAGGTTGCAGAGCGGTGGTGGACTTGACATGGCCTGAACTGGTTGTCACTGTGATCACAAGTGTCTCATAGTAATTAGGTAATTTAGACTGCATTCACATCATTGTAACTAGAGTAATAACAGATATGTTATATTTTGGCTGCCTTGTGACAAATCTTATTCAGACCATTAACAACTTCTCAGCTTCATACATGAGAGGCATTCCCTTTTTTGCCCATAGCAAAATCCTGAATGTAGCAAAAGATACAAGATTAGGGGATGCATGGAAACCTTTCCAGTCCTGTAGCCTCCACACTGACTTGCACCGAATGCCCAGGGAGCTGGGCACAAAAAGGTGGCCAAGGGAGAGTTAAGGATGCAAGAGGGAAGTTTCTCTCCCTGTGTCCCACAGGCTTATTACTGCGAGTTATGCTCAGAGGGATGGGGTTCCTGCAACACATAGAATGATTTGGATCAGAAGGGACCTTGAGATCACCCAGTTCCAATCCCCTGCCATGGGCAGGGCCACCTCACACTACAGCAGGTTGCTCCAAGGCCCTGTGTCCAACCTGGCCTTGAACACCTCCAGGGATGGGGCAGCCACAGCTTCTCTGGGCACCCTGTGCCAGCTCCTCAGCACCCTCACAGGGAAAGAATTTCTTCCTCATATCGAAACTAAATGTCCCCTTCATCCATCACCCATCACCCCCTGTTCTATCACTACAGTTCCTGATGAAGAGCCCCTCTCCAGCATCCTTGTAGCCCCCTTCAGATACTGGAAGCTGCTCTGAGGTCTCCACGCAGCTTGTCTTCCCCTGGCATATACCAACTGCATTCTTCTTTTCCTTATCTCAGCAGAGAAGGGAAGACTGTTGTAGTAGCAGCCTGAGGAGCAGAGGGCATATGTAGGATGTTAGCTACTCAAGGTGTAGGAAAGAGCCATTCCCTCCATCTTACAGGGTTTTGCTCTCCTAAGCCCCATATACCCTGTAAAGTAGGAGCTGCAAACACCTCTCCTGGCTGTGTTACAGCACTGACTTATACTACCTCACACTTCTCTTTTTGGTTTTAAATTGAATATGACATCTGCTCACCAGCAACCAAACTGAGGCATAACAACCTCTCTGCACAAGATGATGCTCGCATCTCCTGGTCATTCACACTGTTGAAGACATTCATGTAGCTACAGGCTCTGAACTACCTGGAAGGAACTTGGTAGGGGGAGAATATTCCTGGCCTCTATGTGCTACTGGGTTTTTAATAGACAGGAGTGAAAAGATTGCCAAGTAGAGCTTGGCTGATCCCAACAGACAGCCACAGTTCCAGTCTCTGTGAAGTCTTGCTCCATTCCAATCCACTTGCAGCTCTGGTACAGCTTCAAATTGGTAACAAGTGCTTGCTCTGATCCATCAAATTAAAAATGGATAGTGTATTATAGTTTGTCAAGTAAGGAACCAAAACATGCCATAAATATTTAACACCAGCATCTCTCCTGCTCTCCCCCCACAACGCTTGCTTTCTGACACTGTTTGTCAAAGCAGCAGGAACATGGAAATAGGATTTGCCTTTCCTTGTGGATTGCTGAGCCGCAGTAATTACCTGCTTTTGGCACTTCTGATGACTCAGTGGTGGGGACAGAGCTGCTCAGCCTTGCTCAGGGATGGAGCAACCTGCTGCAAGAGCATCTTTAGCAGGAAAGCTGCAGACAAGCTCTGGTGGGGCAGCTCCAGAGCAGTCCTAAGTACCAGCTCAACCCCATAATGATGGGGTGTGGGAAAAGAGCTCAAAGGATGGGAGAGGCGGTCTCGAGGGAGTCAGCTGGGTGTTCCCTGCTCAGTTCACATCATACAGGAGCTAGAAACTCCTGTCTTGACAGATCTGAGTGTCCAAGCCTGTGTTAAACACATGGAATAGGGTCCTACTGGTGGGACTGACAGTATGGATGAGGGTTGGAGGTGCAGATGTATGGGCAGGATCCAGCCATGCACAGAAAACTGCTTAATAGGAAGATGAGGGGGTATTTGCTGAGGTCATGGCTTGCTTTTGACTCAGTTCCGTGGTGAGCTCCCATTAATGTGGCGCTTCTCAGCATCACAAGAGGGTCCACCACTCCTCAAAAGAGGACCATCAGCAGAACAAATGGTCACTGTATTACACATGATCTTCTTATGAGGGACACCACCATGCTGAATGTCACACAGTTGGCCTTAGCTCCTGGTCCACACCTAACTGAGGGACACGTGGGTCAGCGGTGGGCTCTGGGGCAGATCCAGGGGTGGAATGGTAAGCAGATATCAACAGAAATGCACATACGAGTTGTGAACGCTGCAGTTGTAGAAGACGAAGCTGGTGCTGGCAAAGGTCATACCCGTTTCCTTGGACTTGAGCTGGAGCTGGACAATGTGATGGTCTCCTGAGGAAAGAAATAGACACATCAGTGTGTGATAGCTTTGTTAGCCTAATAAAGCCCTATTGGCCATGCCACCAGAGTGCAGCTGGAGCTGCCTCACAGCACTTCAGCTAGTCTAACCTCAGTAGATGTAGAAAGTGCAGTAAAATCCCTCCAGACCCCAGTTGTCCACCCCCTCTTATGGTACTGGAGTGATGGAATATGTCTTCACCACTGGAAATTACCATTCCTGGAGCAGAATCTGGGCTGGATGACGACAGGTCTAGACCATACATCACTAATTCCAAAACTGTGGTGGCTGAAATCACCAAGAAGAAAAGCTAAGCTCAAAGAAGAATGCAGATGTCTGGAATTAGTAAGCCCATAGGTTTCTCCTTGCTGCTGGTTCATTTCATGTCTCCAGCAGGAAGGGACCTACAGAAGATTTGACTGCTGGCTCCAGACATCGGTGGTCTCTGAGAACACTTACATACCTGCTTCCCTGAAGGGATAAAGAAAGAGCTACTTTCTCCTCATCCTCAATATTCAGGACAACCTGGAAGAGACCACCTCCAGATCCTGTCCCCAGAGAGAGGTTATACCTGGAGAAGGCAGGATGGAGGAATGAGCACAAAGGACATGCCATAACATTGAGGACAGGGTAAAGGCCCCCTTTCTGCAGCCTGGGAAATGCTGATGAAGTGGGAGATTCCCATGTGAACAACTCCTTCAGCTTCACTCACCCCATTCACCCCAATGTCCATTCACCACAGCCTTTGGCTACAAAGAGCCCACCTCCATGTGAGAGACAGCACAAGCCATTGCACCTCCAGAAGGACCCATTCATTTCCATAGCAGACTCATCATCAGCAAAGCCTGTATTTCAACTCCTACACACCATCTCCTCATTCACTCTCCCACTACTCCCAGCCAATGTTACCTCTCCCCACAATGCCAAAAGCACTACTCAGAGCCCTTCAGCTGTGAGTAATGAGTGGGTGCATTAATTGCAGTAATTTGGTGGGGCAGGGACTCACGTTTAAATCAAGATTTCAACCTCACTGATCCTTTCCCCTCTTCTTTTTCCTCCTCACCTGAAAGCTCCATTCATCAATCAGGCCAAAGAAAACTTGACAATTCATGGCAGTGTGGGTCCATGTGCACACTCACCTATAGGCACACACACAGACAACACACTTCACTCACTACATTTTGCTGCCAGTGCTTGACTCTGTTGCCCATCTGCTGCCACCAGCTTTGACAGCTCTGTTAACCACATTGGATTTAACAACTTTGCCAGCATCTTGCGTATATTTTAGGATCATACAATCAAGTAGGTTGGAAAAGACCTTTAAGATCATCAAGTCCAATCATCCCCCCAGGAAATGGGGTGTGAGGATGGGGTGGCCCCAGGAACCAGACTTGCTGTGCATTCTTGGGTTCAAATCCAGCTCCTGGTAGCATGAATGAAGGACTCAGTCTATATAGAGGTGCAGAGCACCAGCTGCTGAAGTTGATCAAGCCGCAGGTGCCAAGCTCTGAAAACCACATTTCACTTAAATCTCTCTCTCTTGTCCTGCCTCCAGCTTCTACTGCTATTTTTGTTTGCTGGTTGATTATAGCCTGGCCTGGGACAGATGTCCACAGCAAGGAAATAGTTTCTGGCATCTATCTTAGTAGGGCATCTATCTTAGTAGGCAAACACGACAGATAACTCAGTGGGACCTGAAAATGGTAACAGCACTCTGGGGGCTTGTTTTGGGACTGTGATGGAGAGCACACACAGGCCTGTGAGGCTTGGGGAGAGCTGAGATGATGGGGACAGTTCGTGTCCTTTCATTTATGTGGCCTAAGGATGCTCAAGGAGAAACTTTACAGTAAATATTCACAAGGACAAAAATGGCAGTATCCTCTCTGCATCTCTTGGGGTGATCAATAGGGTCATGGTTTATATAGTATGTCCTTGCAAAGAGACACAGGTACTCATGAAGGCACCTAGAAAATTACTTACAAGAAGGAAACAAAAAATGAGCAGGAGGCTGGAAAGGGATGGACACAGATCGAACTTGGAAACAAGGTATTTTTCTATGCTGGACCACTTTGGAGCCAGTAGCAAACCTGGAATGGCTAAAGGGAACAGAGACAAAGAACTGACACTCCAGATCTAAATGTGGGAGGAGCAGGATGAAATTACAGACAGGATCATTGAGGTCTGAAGGACTTTCTGGCTGCTGCATGGGATGGGATGGGTTAAGTGTTCTTAGTCCTCATTCCCTGGGTTGTTTAACAGCAGCTTGGTCAAAAGGTGAGTGAATATCCCACAACCATCTCTTGTCTTTGTTAGATATATGCAACTGCCACTCGGTGGCAGTCTGAAAACATATAGCATCGCACATATCAGCACCTTAAAGCAGGTATTGGTATCGCAGCTCAGTGCTTGTACACGTGTGCACACATAAACACACGTTCAGACAGATCAATGTGCTGCTGTGCAGCTCCACCAGCGCAGCATCCCACCTACTCCCTGTGCTTTGCAAACCTTAGGGTCCCATGAGCCAAACTCTGCTTTGGGACAAAGCAGATGGAGATGTAGGAGGATGGGGTGGACAAAGTGTTGTAGATAAGGGAGCTGTGGGATACCCACCGTTCTCTGTGATGATCTGGGGCACCTCTTTGGCAGCTGGTGAGATGCACTGGATCTGACTGCCCACCACCAAGCCATCCATCTCTGAAAGGTCCTCGAAGGTGCAATTGACTCCTGCTGACAGCTCGGGCACATTGTAGGTCTCCAAAACCAGCTGCAAGCAAAGATGAAAGGAGGGAAGAAGACATAGAAGAAAAAAGAGAGAGAATACTAAGCCAAACTACAGAACTGGGTCAGCAGGAGAGAATTACACTGGAGAGGTTGGACAAAGAGCCTCTTGCTAGAGAGAGCATCCTCCTTCAACAGAAAGCAGCGATTCAGGAGAGGGATGTGTGTGTGGTAGGGGAAGGGGATGAGATGCTGATGCCAACACAAGTGGTACGTGGCTATGCAGGGACAACGGCACTGCATCCCAGTGCTGTCTGGGTCAGTGGAGGGGAGGGAGTGCTCACTGTCTGTCATGCAAGTGTAAGGTTAGGCAGGGAGTCTTTGGAGGCAGCCGTGAAGACCAGGGCTTTGGTGGCCCCCAAGACACGCGGTTTCTGAGGAAGGTGACTACTACTCACAAGAGGCACTCTGCAGACTACAGAGAAACTGTAGCGCTCCAGTCTAACTCTCTACGGCCTGCTCTCCTAGCATCAGCAGATGGGGGAGCGCTCTGTCACCAAGTTCCTGTGTAAGGAGAGTCTAGTTACAGCCTTCAGTCCACCACAAAAAACACCCCGCTGTCTCCAGAGGCACAGCAAACCTCTCCTGCCCATCCCACCAAAGAAGCGGTTGGCTCTGGGGACATGCTATAATGGGGCTCCATATATAATAAAAGCTGTGAAGGAGGAATTGCCCATGGTTTTGGAGTTCACAGCACCCACAGGCATTGCTATGTCATTGGTTGTGAAAAAGGAATCTCATGGCTGGTTTCTACCAGGGAGAAGGACCCTCACATTACTAACTTCCCATGTTCTGCACCATGGCTCTCCATCACTGAGGGCGCTGCCCAAACCAACATCCTGTCTGAACACAAAGAGGCATCCCAGGGTACTTCTAGAACCTGCTGAAGACTTAGAAGTTAGTATAGATTTAGTGGTGTTGTGACCAAACACTAGAGAACCACTTGACATGGGCACAAATGCAGATGCTCTCCACACCTGCCTCCTCCATGAGATAGCTGAGGCCCCAGCTGAGGTGAAGGCCACCGAGAGAGGACACAAATGCCTGCTGAAGTGTTGTTTCTAACAGCACAAAGAACAGAGGATGTCAGTCCAGGTGACAAAGCAGGAGAGGATAAAAACATCACATAATGCTCACTGCTCCCTCACTGTTTGCCTCACTTAGAGAAAGTTTGGAACTTCTTCACACTAAGTACCTTCAGAGGAAAGGCTGAGCAGACAGGCCTCAGTCCTGGCTGACATAAAGACTTTGTGAGAGTATGTTCACTTCTGGGCAATGGGAATGGCAATGGGAAAGGTGGGATTTTTGTCTCGGATGAGGAGTCGGAAAAAGCTTCAGTTATTTGAATGGATTTAACACTCAGGATAAATCCATTCTCCCTGCTCATTAATATCCTGCTAGCAGTGGAGAAAGGAAGACTGCTCTGCTTCACGTGATGAAGAACGATGCTGTGCCATGCAGAAGATGACACCAGTGGATGTACCACTAGTGCTTGGACACAATTATCGTAAGCCAGGGCGCACTCTGAACAGACAAGAAACCCTCCATGGCGCAAGCCTGCTGCAGTGAGGGAAGAATGGAGCATCCCCCCCAGATCGTATCTCAGAGATCCCAGAGCAGCAGCTCTGGGCTGAAACAGCCTCAGATACAATTCTCCAAGTCCCTCTCAGTGCCCCAAATTTAAAAGGTTGGCTGGCTGCACAGGTACCTTCTCTGTATCTGTAAGCAAGAACTCAGTTCACTGATCCTTTACTAGAACCCAAGTGAGATTCAGTGAGGAAAACACCAGTCATTCATTTGTTGATGCTCCCCTCCTGGTTTCATAGAACCACAGAATGGTTTAGGTTTGAAAGGACCTTAAGGTCATCCATTTCCAACCCCCTGCCAGGAGCAGGGACACCTTCCACTGGAGCAGGGTGCTCCAAGCCCCTGTGTCCAACCTGGCCTTGAGCACTGCCAGGGATG